>CAUYLG010060583.1:0-46993 GCA_963573385.1 Cacajao melanocephalus
TTCGTTAAATCTTCTTTCAAGGTTCTTAGTTTCTTTGCATTGGGTTAGTACATGTTCTTTTAGCTCACAGAAGTTTCTTATTATCCACCTTCTGAAGCCTGATTCTGTCAGTTCATCACACTCATTCTCCGTCATGCCTTGCTCTCTTGCTGATGAGGAGCTGCGATCCCCTGTAGGAGGAAAGGCATTCTGATTTTGGGTGTTCTCAGCCTTTTTGCACTGGTTTCTTTCCATTTTTGTGGATTTAACCACCTGTCGTCTTTGTAATTGCCGACTTTCAGATTGGGTCTGAGTGGACGTCCAGCTTGTTGGTGATGAAGTTTTTTCTGTTTCTTAGTTTTCCTTCAGCAGACGCCCTTTTCCCACAGAGCTAGGCCTTCCCAGGTTCAGCTGTGCTTACTGTGAAACTCTCAGTCCTCAGCGCTTCCAATTGCTGTTCTTGTGGGGATGGGACCAGCCGAGCCCAACTGAAAGGGCACTCAGTCGCGTATACTCTGCACTGAGAAGCGCCGCGCCCTGCTGGGGCGCCGGCAAAACAGCTGCGCCGGCCAAAAGAGTAGCGCTGGCGACCTGAGTGGCTCCTCCGTTGGGTAGCTCCCAGTTTGTGGGCAACAGAAATTCGTCTGAAATTGTAGTGTCCACACGCTCTCTGTGCTTTCATTGGGAGCTACAATCTTGAGCTGTTGTTAATCGGCCATCTTGGATCTCTCTCCCAAACGTAAGTTCTAAAGGGTTGTGTTTACATAATTCTGTTTAGTTAGTTATGTCTTGGATACTTATAAAGCTCTCTGCATGAGCTGGTCAAGATCCAGCATCTTACCTTCTCTATGTCATGTATATTATCCCAGTACAGGGGAATGCTACGTGCAATAAAAAACTATATTTTTTATTTTTCATTCTCCCCATAGGTAGAATTTCTTCAGGATAAAATATGTTTTCTATGCTTGACACACTAGCCAATGATGTAATTTTTTTTTTGGAGTCCCAGGCTGGAGTGCAGTGGCACTATCATAGTTCGCTGATTCCTTGACCTCCTGGGCTGAAGCAATCCTCCTGCCTCAGCCTCCTGAGTAGTTGGGACTACAGGTACGTGCCATCACATCTGGCTAATTTCTTTTTAGTAGAGACAAAGTTTCTCTGTGTTGCCTATGCCGTTCTGAAACTCCTGAGCTCAAGTGATCTTCCAACCCCAGCCTCCCAAAGGGCTAGGATTCCAGGTATAAGCCACCATGCCTAGCTCAATGATATAATTTTTTAAACAAATAACTCAAGCCAAGGTACCATAATTATTTTCCATACCTCCAGTTTTGTTCTTTTTACCTAACAAATTAATACATTAAACTGGTATTAAATCAAAGTGATCTTTCTAAAATCCAAATCAGTTCCTACTGATTTACTGCTTAAACCTCATTTTTGTTTTGTTTTTCTTTTTTTTTTTAATTTTGAGGTGGAGTCTCACTCTGCTGCCCAGGCTGGAGTGCACCGGTGTGATCTCGGCTCATACAACGTCTGCCTGGGTTCAAGCGATTCTCCTGCCTCAGCCTCCAGAGTAGCTGGGATTACAAGTGCCTACCACCAGGCCAAGCTAATTTTTGTATTTTTAGTAGATACGCGGTTTCGCCATGTTGGCCAGGCTGTTCAAGAACACCTGACCTCAGGTGATCTGCCCGCCTCTGCCTCCCAAAGTGCTGGGATTACAGGCCTGAGCCACCGTGCCCGGCCTTAAACCTTGTTTTGAGAGCTTAAAGATCCTCCATGATATAAACACTACCTAATCTTATCTACCACTTCTGTATCTTTTCACTCACACAACACCACCAAAGTACTTACTATTTTCCAAACATACTTTTTTGATGTTTTACAATTCTGTGGTTTGCAGATGCTCTTCTATTTGCAATATCCCTCTCTGTCCCCATTCACCAAATTTCTTATTCCTCCTTCAGAACTAAGATAAAAAACCATTTCATTCTGCAAATTCTTTCCTAAGTTCTCCTAGCCTACTCCATATCGCACACTAGGAGACGACACTCTCTTTTAGGCCATTAGTATACCTTACATAAAACCTGTTACAGCATTTATCACCGTATTAAACATTTTCTGCTTCTATCACTCTACTAGGCTGAACTCCTACAGCATAGACGCCATGTCTTATTCATCTTGCACAATCCCTGCCGAACAATAAGAACTCAATATATGACTTCGGGATATACATATGAATAACTGATGGGCTTTCTGAATATATACCTAAATTTAAAGAATCAGAGAAATAAATCAGTAAAAGAATCCTAAATGTCTTAACTTGGATGAGCTACAAACTTCACCCCTAAAAATCTACAAAGTAAACAAAGGCAGTTGCAGAGCAGTCAAGAGCAGGACTTAAATAAACACAGACTCACTGGTGATTCTTACTGCCCGGTCAGTCCGGAAATCCTCTGTGTCTGGTTCATCAAGGTCTTCCAGGAAATTATATTCTGGATCATCATCATCATCTGCTTCATCTAGGGAAAAAGATATTCAGATTCTTATTCCCAACTCTGATCTCAAACTTCTAAGAATCTGTTCCAATAAAGCACATTTCTTCTTATTCTTTTAGAGACAGCGTCTCACTCTGTTGCCCAGGCTGAAGTCCAGTGGTACATCAGCTCACTTCAACCTCCGACTCCCGGGCTCAAATGATCCTCCCATCTCAGCCTCCTGAGTAGCTGGGACCACAGGCATATGTCACCATGCCCAGCTAATTTTGAGTAGTATATCCCATGAAAATAATAGTTTCTGTAAAAGCTACTTGTACGATGAAGCTGACAGTGAAAAAGGAATGACCCAAATTCCCAACAGTTAGAGAATGCTATGCGATTATAATTTCTTAGTATGATAAAATAGTACAGGTTAAGCACTCCAAATCCAAAATCTGAAACTTTGTGAGTGTAAACATGACTCTCAAGGGAAATAGTCATTGGAACATTTCAGATTTTAAATTTTCTTTTTGTGCTTTTTGTTTTATTTGGTTTTTGAGACAGACTTTTGCTCTCATTGCCCAAGCTAGAGTGCAACGGCGCAATCTTGGCTCACTGCAACCTCCGCCTCCTGGGTTCAAACGATTCTCCTGCCTCGGCCTCCCGAGTAGCTGGGATTACAGAAGCACATCACCACTCCTGGCTAATTTTTTGTATTTTTAGTAGAAACCGGGTTTCACCATGTTAGCCAGGCTGGTTATGAACTCCTGACCTCAGGTGATCAGTCTGCCTCAGTCTCCCTTTTTTCTTTTTTTTTGAGATAGGGTCTTATTCTGTCACCCAGGCTGGAGTGCAGTGGCACGATCATGGCTTACTGCAGTCTTGACTGCCCGGGTTCAGGGGATTGTCCCACCCCTGCCTCGCAAGTAGCTGAGATCACAGGCACATGCCTCAATGCCCAACTACTTTTTGTATTTTTAGTAGAGACAGGGTTTTGCTACATTGTCCAGGCTGGTCTTAAAACTCCTGGGCTCAAGCGATGTGAACATCTCAGCCTCCCAAAGTGCTGAGATTACATTGTGAGCCACAGCACCTGGCCCAGATTTCAAATTTGGGATGCTTATCTGTTAAGTATAATAATACATATATTCGGCCAAGCACAGTGGCTCATGCCTGTAGTTCCATCACTGGGAGGCCAAGGCAGGCAGATCACAAGGTCTAGAGATCGAGACCATCCTGGCCAACGTAGTAAAACCCTGCCTCTACAAAAAATACAAAAATTAGCTGGGCATGGTGGTGTGTGACTGTATTCTCAGCTACTCAGGAGGCTGAGAAAGGAGAATTGCTTGAACTTGGGAGGTGGAGGTGGCAGTGAGCTGAGATCATGCCATTGCACTCCAGCCTGGCGACAGAGCAAGACTCCCATCTCTAAATAAATAAATAAATAAAACATATATTCTAATATCTAAAAAAATCTGAAATCCAAAACACTTCTAGTCATGAGCATTTTGGATGAAGGGATACTCAACATGTATACATATAAAATGTGAACATGTAACCATTCTATAAATGTTCAATACATGTATGACATGAGTACAATACATACATAATAATCATAACCATGTAAAATTATATCCTTACAATAAGAATAAATAACTAAAAATATACAAAAATAATAAATATTTGTTACGTTAGAATAACAGAAATATGGGTGCATTTCTCCCTCATAATTTTCTTTTTTGAGACGGAGTCTCACTCTGTCACCCAGGCTGGAGTGCAGTGGCACAATCCTAGCTCGCTGCCACCTCTGCCTCCTGGGTTCAAGCAATTCTCTTGCCTTAGCCTACCAAGTAGCTGGGATTACAGACCCCTGCCACCACACCTGGCTAATTTTTATATTTTTAGTAGAGACAAGGTTTCACCATGTTGTCCAGGCTGGTCTCGAACTCCTGACCTCAGGTGATCTGCCCGCCTCCACCTCCAAAAGTGCTAGGATTACAGGCATGAGCCACAGTGCCCAGCCTAATTTTCTTTAATGTCAATGCTAAACTGTCTTTTTAATTACTAAGTATGAATTATGAAAGTCATTAAATTATGGGATTATTACATATTAAGGTAATATTTTTCCCCAGATAATTTTAGATCAGTGTTGTCTAACAGAACCTTCTGTGATAAGAGATGACCTATACATGTATTGTATCACACAGTAGCCATTACCCACACATGACTATTGAGAAATGCAGCTAGTACCTGAGAAACTGATTTAAAAAAAAAAGAACAAAAAGAGAATACCTAAATTTCTTACTATCATGTATCCATTAGACAGAAGAGGTGATCTCTATGCATTATAATGGAAAAGTATCTGAATTGTACTGCTAAGTGAAAGAAGCAAGTTGCAGATACAGACCAATATGTATAGTATGATTCTTTTTGTGGAAAAAAATTCTTGTTTGAGGTAAATATGTGCTTGATTGAATACACAGAGAATATCTAGAAAGAAGCACATAAAACTATTAACAAGTACCCTTCATAATGTTTTTTTAAATTTTCTTTTATTAAGATGGAGTCTCGCTCTGTTGCTCAGGCTGGAGTGCAGTGGCGTGATCTCGGCTCACTGCAACCTCCGCCTCCCAGGTTCAAGCAATTCTCTTGCTTCAGCCTCCTGAGCAGCTAGGACTACAGATGCGCACCACCACACCTAGCTAATTTTTGTACTTTAGTAGAGACGGGGTTTCACCATGTTGATCAGGTTGGTCTCAACCTCCTGACTTCAAGTAATCCACCCACCTCAGCCCCCCAGAAGTGCTGGGATTATATGCATGAGCCACAGAGCCTGGCCCCCTTTCCATAATGTTTTAACTTTTCATAATAAATGAGCATTTTTTTTTTTTTTTGAGACGGAGTTTCGCTCTCATTGCCCAGGCTGAATACCTCGCCTGGCCAACATGGTGTGACCCCGTCTCTACTAAAAATACAAATATTGGCTGGGCGCAGTGGCTCACACCTGTAACCTTAACACGTTGGGAGGCCGAGGCGGGAGGACTGCATGAGCTCAGGAGTTTGAGACTAGCCTGGGCAATATGGTGAAACTCCGTCTCTACTAAAGTTTAAAAAAAAAAAAAAAAAAATCAGCCAGGCATGGTAGTATGCACCTGTAGTCCCAGCAACTCGGGAGACTGAGGTAGAATTGCTTGAACCCAGGAGGCAGAGGTTGCAGTGAGCGGAGATTGAGCCATTACACTCCAGCCTGGGCAACAGAGCAAGACTCCATCTCCATAAAAAAAAAAAAAAAAAATTAGCCAGGAGTAGTGGTGCATGTCTGTAATCCCCAGCTACTTGGAAGGCAGGAGAATCGCTTGAACTCAGGAGACAGAGGCTGCAGTGAGATGGGATTGTACCACTGCACCCCAGCCTGGGTGACAAAGTGAGACTTTGTCTCACACAAAAAAAAAAAAAAAAAAAAAATATATATATATATATATATATTTTATATATGTGTGTGTGTATGTGTGTGTGTGTGTGTGTGTATGTGTGTATGTACGTATATGTATATCCTGAACAACACAGTGGGAACTAATCTCTACAAACGACTTTTTAAAAAAACGTAGCCAAGTGTGGTAGTGTGTGCCTGTAGTCCCAGCTATTAAGGAGGTTGAGCTGGAAGGACTGCTTGAGCCCAGGAGTTTGCGGCTGCAGTGAGCCGTGATCGTGCCACTGCATTCCAGCCTGAGTGACAGACTGTGACCCTGTCTCAAAAATAAATATATACATATAGATATACATACACACACACATATATACACTCTTAAATTCATAATCACTGAAAAATCTGTGCTAATTAAACCCTAATCTAACTTGTTCTTTATTCATCATTTATACTCAGCTTATATTAATTTGCATTGTTTATATATAGCTATTTATATATACCTATAAATATCAAATCTTTTTCATCTATTTGTGGGTTTAGCTTCTCAATAGAAGTTCTTTAATTCCTTAGGAATGGAATACAGTCTTCACAGTCTCCATATTACTTTCTATATAAGTCTCTTCACAGCAAGTTCTTTTTTTTTTTTTTTGAGACAGAGTCTTGCTTTGTCACCAGGCAACCAGGCACCAGGCTGGAGTGCAGTGGCACGATCTCGGCTCACTGCAATCTCCGCCTCCCAGGTTCAAGCAATTCTCCTGCCTCAGCTTCCTGAGTAGCTGCGACTACAGGCGCACACCACCACGCCCAGCTAATTTTTGTATTTTTAGTAGAGACGGGGTTTCACCATGTTGGCCAGGATGGTTTCGATCTCTTGACCTCGTGATCCACCCGCCTCGGCCTCCCAAAGTGCTGGGATTACAGGCTTGAGCCACCGCACCCGGCCCACAGCAAGTTCTTAACAAACATTGCTAAACAATGAAAGTTCTGGGAAGAGCCCATAATAATAAGTACTATACACAGGTTTGGACTCCGTTTGGATGCAAGAACTGCAACAAATAGCTTCTGCCCACACCACAAAAATGGGTCAGCTAGTATTATTCTCAGAGCACTCATTTAACAAAGATGCTGAAAAATCATCTAGTGGGGATTCTTCTAAGTTCTGCTCAGCTTTTAGTACTCTGGTTGTGGAATCTGCCCTCTGAGCTTAATCACTTTTTGGACTGATTAACAATGTCAGCATTTACCCAGCTAGTATACCCCTCCAGTATTATGTTTTAACTGGTAGATCTGGGGACCACATCCATCCTAATCATTGGCTTTGTATGCTCTTTTAAAAATCTGTCTGAATAGGCACATATAAAAATACTTAAGTTTTACTTTAAGGAAAGTGGATTTTCACCCACCCCCTAACCATTAGTCCAATTCCCCAATCAACCTTCATCATGCACTCTTACCTTTCCCAGACCAGTAGTTTCCAATCCAATCCTTTAGCTATATCAGAATTAGATCCCTAGACTATACTCATTAGATTCTGATTCAGTAGGTAAGGGGTCAAGCCCTGAAATCTGTATCTTTAATAAACACCACCAACACACACATCCATACACTCCTCAATTCTGATTCAAGTTCTAGGAACCAAATTACGAGAAACAGCGCCTTAGACTCTCAAAATCCTGACAGTCAATTCTGCCTGGTCTTTCCTTCCCAATAGCTACCATCTCAGGTCTTTGAACCAAAGTGATGAAAATGAAGACATCAAAGCTGCTGCTACCGATAAAGCTAGGAAAGCCTGACGTTCTTACTGTCATTATTTTGTATTAGCCTAGGCCAAAGATAAAAAGCACAGCTTATTATGAAAAATCATATCCTTTTAAAAAATGGTTTAACTTACCATGAAACCTCTCTGATTGAGACATGTTCCTAGAATATTAAACTGGGTTCTAGTCCTAGGAGTATAACAAATAGATTCTGCAACATTGAGCAAGACAACGAATTTCTCTGAGATTCCCTGTCTACAAAGTGCTTAGAACTATCTGTCCTGTCCATTCCTTTTCGTGGAGATTTCTGAACCTGGTAGAAACAGGAAGTGTCAATAAATAAACTTTAAAAGATATGTATCCCCCAAAAATCATACAAAAATTTCATGTATATTTTTCTGGGGAAGGGCTGCATAGTTTTCATCAGATTGTCAAAGGGGTGAGAAACGGAAAATCCAGAAACTTAGACTCCTATCAGAATGACTAATGGGATAATACGTCAGTTGCTGATTTAAGGAACGGATTCTCCACTTTGCATGTTAATGACTCATCTTCAAACTCCATCTTTTTCTCCTTACACAATTTTTATCATTCTGTTGCTTGTTAGGCCCTCTACTATTGATTTTCATCTTAATTTCTTTGTTGATCTAATGGTCATTTAGGTGCATGTGTTTCACTTCCAACACTGGTTTTTACCCACTATATAGAGTGGGAACAGCCTGGGCAATATAATGAGACCTCATTTCTACAAAAAATAAAAAATCAGCCAGGCACAATGGCATGTGCCTGTAGTCTCAGCCACTCGGTGGGATAAGAGGGAGGACTGCTTGAGCCCAGGAGGTCAAGGCTGCAATGAACTGTGACTGCAACACTGTATACGGCCTGGGTGACAGAGTGAGACCCTGTGTCAAAAAAAAAAAAAGAAAAGAAAAACAAAAACTACCGATTTAAGATAAATTATCAGCTAAATACAAATTAAATCAATTAACCCAAACCATTCCATTCTATACCCTTCCAAATAATGAAAATTTTACAACAAACAATGGACAATATACATAATAAATCACAAACCAAAACTTACCTTCGTTCCCCACATCATCATTCATAAGTCCCCCTAGCCACACCTTCCAGTCCTCGTCATCTGCTGTATTGGGGTCATACATATCTGGAGTGATGTCTGGAGCTCGGAGCTCTGCCTCTAGTTGGCCCAGAGGAACATCTTTCAGAGGCATCTTAGAACGTGTTCGAAATGCAATGAGACTGTCATCCATGGGCTGGACAATGGAGAAGGAAAAATCAAAGTCACTGAGTGAATGATGCTTCCAAACCTCATCATCATTTCTTTTCTTCTCATCTTAGCTTAAGTAATAGGATCTCTCCTCTAAACAATGTGGGTTTATTATTGTTTGAAACTATAAGAAACATGACATAAAAAATAAAATAAATTACATTAGTTTGAAACCAACATTTTACAAACACTTATAACGGATTTATTTTATTTATTTATTTATTGTTGAGACAGAGTCTCACTCTGTCACCCAGGCGGTGCAGTGGTGAGATCTCAGCTTACTGCAAACTCCACCTCCCAGGTTCAAGCAATTCTCCTGCCTCAGCCTCCCGAGTAGCTTGGATTACAGGTGCCTGCCACCATACACTGGTTTTTACCCACCGTACCAGGCTAATTTTTGTATTTTCAGTAGAGATGAGGTTTCACCATCTTGTTCGGGCTGGTCTCGAACTCTTGACCTTGTGATCCACAAACCTTGGCCTCCCAAAGTGCTGGGATTACAGGCGTGAGCCAACGCGCCCAACCTTAACAGCTTTATTGAGATATACTTCACATACAATAAAGATCACCCTTTTAAAGTACATAATTGAATAGATTTTCATATATTAACAGAGTTACACAACCATCACCATTACCTAATTTCAAAACATTTCATTACCCCAAAAAGAAAGCCCATATCTATTAGTAGTCGCTTCCCCTTCCCCCTCCTCCCAGCTCCTGTTAAGAATTAATCTATTTTCTGTCTCTACGGATTTGTTTCTGCTGGACATTTAATAGATGGAATCATATAATGTATAGCCTGTCTCTGGCTGCTTTCAGTTAGTATAAAGCATTCAAATCCCACCTTGTTGTAGTATCTATCAATACTTTTTTTTTTTTGAGACGGAGTCTTGCTCTGTCACCCAGGCTGGAGTGCAATGGTGCGATCTCGGCTCACTGCAACCTCCGCCTCCTGGCTCATGTGATTCTCCTGCCTCAGCCTCCCAAGTAGCTGGGATTACAGGCATCGGCCACCGCACCCGACTAATTTTTTTATTTTTTAGTAGAGACAGGGTTTCACCATGTTGGCCAGGCTGGTTTCAAACTCTTGATCTCAGGTGATCTGCCTGCCTCGGCCTCCCAAAGTGTTGAGATTACAGATGTGGGCTACCGTGCCCAGCCTTTTTTTTTTTTTTTTTTTTCCAAGAGACAGGGTCTCGATCTGTCACCTAGGCTAGAGCAGTGGCACAATCAGAGCTCACTGAAGCTTTGAACTCCTGGGCTCAAGCAATCCTCCTGCCTCAGCTCCCAAGTAGCTGGGACCACAGACATCTACTACCATGCGCATGCCTGTAGTTCAGCTACGCCAAGAGGCCAATGTGGGAGGACCACTTAAACACAGGAGAATGAGGCTGCAGTACGCTGAGATCACAACTGCACTCCAGCCTGGGCAACAGAGCAAGACCCTGTCTCATTTAAAATACTTATTTTAAAAAAATGAAAATAAAATCAGAAAGTGTGAGACTTCCATCTTTGTACTTTTTCAAAACTCTCTTGGCTACTCTGGGTCTGTGCAATTCCACATGAATTTTAGGATTCGATTGTCAATTTCCACAAAAATGACAGCTGGGATTTGGATAGAGACTGTATTGAATCTGTAGATGAATTTGGGAAGCTCTCCCTAGACTACACTGCATTAACCTCTTAATGGGCTTCTGCTTATCCTCTTGCTTTACTCTAGTCCATTTCCCACACGTTAACCAAAAGGAATTTTTAACATTAACCTGAAAATAACAAAGAAATATTTTCTAGTTTTTTTTTTGAGACAGTGTCTCACTCTGTCACCCAGACAGGAGTGCAGCGGCTCGATCTCGGCTCACTGCAAACTCCACCTCCTAGGTTCAAGCAATTCTACTGCTTCAACCTCCTGAGTAGCTGGGATTACAGGCGTACACCACCAAGCCCAGGTAATTTTTGTATTTTTAGTAGAGATGGGGTTTCGCCACATTGGTCAGGCTGGTCTTGAACTCCTGACCTCATGATCCACCCTCTTGGCCCTAATTTTTTTTTTTTTTTTTTTTTTTGAGATAGAGTCTCACTCTTGCCTAGGCTGGAATGCAGTGGTATGATCTCAGCTCACTGCAACCTCCACTCCCCAGGTTCAAGCAATTCTCCTGCCTCAGACTCCCAAGTAACTGGGATTACAAGTGTGTGCCACCACACCAGGTGAATTTTTTGCATTTTTTGTTAAAGAATGGGTTTCACCATGTTGGCCAGGCTGGTTTCGAACTCCTGACCTCAGGTGATCCACCCGCCTCAGCCTCCCAAAGTGCTGGGATTACACGCATGAGCCACTCCACCCAGCATCTTTTCTAATGTTTAAAATAAAATCTACACTCCTTATCATGGTTTCCTAAGACCTTCATGATCTAGCTCTTGCCTTGCTCTCTGACCTCATTTCTACCTCTCTTTCCCATGATCCCATGTTTCGTGTGGTTTCTGTTCCTTAACCATGCCAAGACTGTTCCTATCTTAGGGACTCAAAATGTGCTGTTTCTTCCGTATGGAGCACTTTTTCTCTTCAGATCTTTTACTGCCTGGTTTCCTCTCATTCAGATCTCAGTTCAAATGCCATCTCCTCAAAGAGACCTTTTTGTTTTGTGTTTTGACAGTCTTGCTCTGTCACCCAGGCTAGAGTGCCATGGCGTGATCACAGCTCACTGCAGCCTCGACCTCCTAGGCTCAAGTGATCCTCCCACCTCAGCCTACCAGTAGCTGTGAATGCAGGTGCATGCCAGCATGCCCAGCTAAGTTTTTAATTTTTTTGTAGGGACAAGGTCTCACTATGTTACCCAGGCTTGTCTTGACCTCCTGGGCTCACTCAAGTGATCCACTGTCCTTGGCCTCCTAAAGTGTTGGGATTATAGACATGAGCCACCACACCCAACCCTGATTTTGCTTTTGTTTTTAAAAAGATTCTCCGCCGGCCAGTGGCTCATGCCTGTAATCCCAGCACTTTGGGAGGCCGAGGTGGGTGGATCACAAGGTCAGGAGATCAAGACCATCCTGGCCAACATGGTGAAACCCCATCTCTAAATAAAAAATTAATTAATTAATTAATTAATTAAAAAAAAAAAGATTCTCACACTGTTGCCCATGCTGGAGTACAGGGGTGGTCACAGCTCACTGCAGTCTCAAACTCCTAGGCTTAATCAATCTTCCTGCCTCAGCCACCAAGCAGCTAAGAATACAGGCATGCGCCATCACACCTAGCTAATTTTTCTGTATTTTTTGTTGAGATCTCAAGTCTCACTATATTGCCCAGGCTGGTCTCAGTCTCCCAGCCTCAAGCAATCTTCTAGCCTAGGCCTTCCTAAGTGATGAAATTACAGCCAAGGAGGTCTTTTTTGATCAGCCTATCTAAAGTTCTCTGATAGAAAGTTTCATATTTCCTCATTTTAATTTAGTTGACAGCACTTAACCACTACCTGATTTTACTTATTTACATGTTTATAGTCTATCTCTCCTCAACAGACTATAAGTTATAGGAAGAACAACTTCTTCTCTCTTCTATGCTGTTGTTTCTCAACTTCAACCATTCAGTATGTGTTTGTTAAATAAATGGATAGATAAAAAACTATTACTGCCCCTACTATAATTTATTCATTCAAAATCAGGATGATTAAATGACTCAGAGCTATTCCATTCAATATTCTATTTTTAATTCTATTGTGTGTGTGTGTGTGTGTATTTTTTTTTTTTTTTAAAGACGGGGTTTCACCATGTTGTTCAGGCTGGTCTTGAACTCCCAACCTCAGGTGATCCGCTCGCTTTGGCCTCCAAAGTGCTTGGATTACAGGCGTGAGCCACCACGCCCGGCCGTGTGTGTGTATTTTAAAAACATATTTTGATATGGAGTCTCGCTCTGTCACCCAGGCTGGAATGCAGTGGCACCATCTCAGCACACTGCAACCTCCACTTCCCCAGGTCCAAGCAATTCTCATGCCTCAGCCTCCCGAGTAGCTGGGATTACAGGCGCTTGCCACCACACCTAGCTAATTTTTGTATTTTTAGTGGAGTCAGGGTTTTATCATGTTGGCCAAGCTGGTCTCGAACTCTGGACCTCAGGTGATCCGCCTGCCTCGGCCTCCCAAAGTGCTGGGATTACAGGTGTGAGCCACTGCACCCGGCCTTAATTATATTTTTAAATTTTAGGATTTATTTTTAAATTATTATATCATACTTTAAAATTTTAGGACAGACATATTCTTCATTGACCTGCAAGAGTGGTAGGGAAAATCTGGAACATTAAAATTTACTGGCTAAGTCCAGGTGCAATGGCTCACACCTGCAATCCCAACACTTTGGGAGGTTGATGAGGGTGGATCACCTGAGACCAGTTCAAGACCAGCCTGGCCAACAGTAAAACCCTGTCTCTACTAAAAAATACAAAAAATTAGCTGAGTGTGGTGGTAGGTGCCCGTGGTCCCAGCTACTCAGGAGGCTGAGGCATGAGAATCGCTTGAACCCAGGAGGCAAATGTTGCAATCAGCTAAGATCATGCTACTGCACTCCAGCCTATGTGACAGACTGCGACTCTGTCTCAAAAAAAAAAAATTACTGGCTGAATGTGAGAATTACAAAGTCATTGACAACGACCACAGTAATGACTGTTTCAAGAAAGAATAATCAATGGATGCTAATATTAGTGTAAGAAAGGAAATTTGATTAATTGGGCCGGGTGTGGTAGCTCACGTCTGTAATCACAGCACTCTGGGAGCCAGAAGTGGGCAGATCACTTGAGGTCAGGAGACCAACCTGGCCAAAATGGGAAAACCTCGTCTCTACAAAAATACAAAAAATTACTGAGTGTGGTGTCAGCACCTGTAATTCTAGCTACTCAGGAGGCTGAGGCAGGAGATTGCTTAAACCTGGGAGGCGGAGGTTGCAGTGGGCCAAGATGACGCCACTGCTCTCCAGCTGGGCAACAGAGCAAGACTCTGTCTCAAAAAAAGAAAGAGAAAGAAAGAAATTTGTCTTTGAAATATATCCCCGTAAGATATATACTAATTAAAAATGGAAAATAATAACTTTACAGTGGGAAAACCAGACATCACCTTAACCAAGTGATGAAAATTAACATGAGAGACATCATGTGCCTTCTGATCTGATACACTGAGAAGCACACATCACCCTTCTGGTATTTGTAACAAAAGTGCAAAACCTAAATCTAATTATGAGGAAGTATTAGAAAAATAAAAATTCTACAAAATAAGTGGTATATAAGCCTCAAAACTGTCAAAAGTTATAAAAGACAAAGAAAGACTAAGAAACTGTTCCACATTAAAGAAGACTAAAGAACAAGGCAATTAAATACATATTTAATCCAGGGTTGAATGCTGAATAGGGAAAAAAAAATGTTTTTCCTTCAACATAAAGGGCATTATTGGGACAACAGGCAAAACCAGAATAAGCACTTTAATATATTATGTAATATTACTGAATATTACTGTAACCTTATTATTATTTTTTTTAATTGAGACAGAGTCTCTGTCACCCAGGTGGGAGAGCAGTGGTGCAATCTCGGCTTACTACAACCTCTGCCTCCCAGACTCAAGCAATTCTCCTGCCTCTGCCACCTACGTAGCTGGGATTATATTGTGTATTATACTGTGTTAATACAAGAGAATAAACTCATTTTTAGGAAACATACACAAAAGCATATAGAGGTAAAATGGCATCATGCCTGCAACGCACTCTAAAAATGATTCAGAGAACAGTATGTGTATATAGAGAGAAAGAGGAACAGAACAATCAAGCAATTGTGGTAAAAGGTTAATTTTCAGGAATCTGGGTGAAGGCTTTTCCTATGTTCTACATTTTAAAATGCTCTCTGCTATATAGTTCATTTCTTCCTTAGAAAATGCCATTCTCAGCCAGGCATGGTGGGTCACGCCAGTAATCCCAGCACTTTGGAAGGCTAAGGTGGGAGGATCACTTGAGCCTAGGAGTTTGATACCAGCCTAGGCAATAATATAGGGAGACCTCATCTCTACAAAAAATTTAAAAATAGCCAGGTGTGGTGGCATATACCTGTAGTCCCAACTACTGGGGAGGCTGAGGTGGGAAGATCACTTGAGCCCGGGAGGCAGAGGTTGCAGTGGGCCAAGATCACAACACTGTACTCCAGCCCGGGTGACAGAGTGAGACCCTGTCTCAAAAAAAACAACAACAACAACAAAAACTCAAACTGCCATTATCACTTAACAGAAAATAGCACTAGCCAAATATAAAGTATAAAAGATTAACTCTTACTTATATAAAATTGTAGTTGTCTTTTCCTCTCCCTTCCCAGCCTTAGCAACAACTAGATTACTCCATCTGACTTTCTCAGAAGTACAGTTATAATATTTACCTGGAAAGAATCCATGCAGACTGGACTGGAAGCCAGCTCCTCATCTACCGCATGTAACTTCTCCATAAAAGTACTATCTCTGGTCTGTTTCGGCTTTGGAGGGGGCGGAGGCCCCATAGGCACTACCTCAGCACTGATGTGCCTGATGGATGGTGTGGTGACTTTCTCAGCCTGATTAAAAGAGGTAACTGCATCAAAAAAGGAAGGAGGGAAGAAGGAAAGAGAAAGCAAGAAAAGGAAAAAAAGAGAGGGGAAAAAAGGTAGACCTTCCATACACCATTGTCCTTTTTCTTCTCTAGATAGGGGTACATAAAAACAAAGACATCAAGTGTATTGATCTAATTAGGTTTCATCCTATTTCTAGTGAAGTCAACAGAATGCTACTTAGGTTACCAAAATGTGGGAAATTAATGACAATGACTTTAGGACAATATCAGAAAACAAAACAACAGATATGAAAGAAGAGAAGGGTAGGAGAAAAGAAACTCTGCTAGTTGCACTTTTTTGGCCCCTTAATGAGAACTCAGAAAAGTTCTTTAGCTATCATTTAGTTCTAGCCTTCTCTAAACTATTTACTAACTTAATGAACTCTGAAGAAGGGTAACAGCCCAGAATCACCATGGATAATCTATTTAAACAGTTAAATAATCTACTCACACAGTTATGTCTAACTTATTTCTTTTGTATGATGCCAATTTACCTCTGATAATATGCCACTCTCCTCATCTGTTTCAGTCATCTCAGAAGACTGCCTCAATCTGGATTTCTTTGCCCCTCGTGGAGATGAAGCAGTGCTTTCAACATCACTTTCCAATAAGCTCTACAAAATAAATCCAGTTCACTTTAATATTTATGTCCCTACCTCATTCCACAAAGTCTGAAGTATCTCAAGAGAAGGAATCATAAAATACCAATCACTCAACTAGTTACAGCAACAGAAAATAAAATTTAAATAGAAGCTTAAAGGCGGAATGCAGTGTCTCATGCCTGTAATCCTAGCACTTTGGAAGGCCGAAGCTGGTGGATCACTTGAGGTCGGGAGCTCGAGACCAGCCTGGCCAACATGGCAAAACACCCGTCTCTCTACTAAGAATACAAAAATTAGCCAGTTGTGGTAGCACACGCCTGTAATCCCAGCTACTCAGGAGGCTGAGGCAGGAGAATCACTTGAACCCAGGAGGTGGAGGTCGCAGTGAGCCAACATCACGCCATTGCACTCCAGCCTCGGTAACAGAGGAGACTGTCTCAAAAAGAAAAAATATATATATCCTAAAAGTGGAGACAGGGATCAGATCACTATCCTAATTTGCATTACAAAGTGTAAGACCTAGGCCTAAAAATCCCCTTTTTTTTTTTTAAGATGGGGTTTCATCATGATGGCCAGGCTGGTCTTGAACTCCTGACCGCAGGTGATCCACCCACCTCGGCCTCCCAAAGTGCTAGGATTACAGGCATGAGCCACCTTGCCCGGCCAGCCTAAAATCCTTTTACAAAACAATTCAAAGAACAAATTAAGAAACAAGTCAAAAAACTTATTAACAGAGCAATGAAAGTGAATAAAGTATACCTAAAAGCAATAGTAAAAATGAATCTCAAAAGTATAATGTTGAATTTTAAAAAGCTAGGAACAAAACATATAAAAACGAGTCCATTTATGTAATGTTCAGAAACAGTAACAATTGAACTATAGTGTGTAGAGATACATATTGAGGTGATATAACTATAAAGAAAAGCAAATGAATAATTACCAAAAGGAAGGTGGTTATTTTTAGGGGGAAGGAGGTGCCTGTGACTGGGGAGGGCATACAGGGGGTGTCTTAGGAATGTTATATTTCTTGGCTTTGCTATAAGTTTCATAAGGAGTTGCATTATAATAACTGAAGTTGTATACAGTTTTATTCTATGCACATTTCTGTGCTATATTTCATAATATAACACATTTTAAAATTAAGGGAGTATAAAGGGTAGAAAAACAGCTTAAAGCATAGAAATGAGCTGAAAAAAGAACCACATCTCAATCCTCTCTACAAGTGACATTACTAAGGAAACAGAGTATACCCTGCTTTATTAAGACAAATATTACCAACTAACACTCACTGACCTCTTCAGCAGTTTCATCTTCTTCTTCATCATCTGGCTGATATTCTTCATCTGAGGAATCATCTTCTTCAAGGTGGATATCCACAAACTGAGGAGGCTACATCAGTACAATTAGAAAGAAATGAAGTAATGGGAAACACAAATCATACGTATTTGGAAAATAAGGGAAAGAAGCAGGGCAGGAAAAAAAAAAATCCTAAGAGCATAATGTGCAGCTAAAGCAAATAACACGAGGCAGAGGTTAAAGTGATTCCATGAGATGCAAACCTAAGAGTAATAGAATGGAAAAAAACAAAGCTGGAATTAAAACAAAGATTGATCAAGAAAAGTTAAAGAGGAAGTACTTAAGTTTCAAAACCGATGAAGTCTTTCTGGAAAAGAATAACAATTATCTCTTCCAAGTTTACCTTAATTTCATTGGCCTTCTTAATTGGTGAAATATTCCATGTTGGAATTACCTACCAACAAAGAATATAAATAATTAAGTTATCTTAACTGAAATAACTGTTTTTCATGTTAACTTCCTCTGTACCATCACTAACAGCCATATACTTAACAAGTAACTGCCGTGATCTAGAAGTGTTGATTATCCCTGAGGGAATACCCTCAATTATTTGTCAGTTACAAAGAAGAAAAGGAGCGAAGAATCTACTACTGTCATTAGCATTTCTGCCTTAAACCTAGTAAGCCTCACTTCTTTCTATAAATGAAGAAAACAATGTCTACATTATTCATATCACAGCAGTGGTTCACACGGAACAACAGTTGTGAAAATTATTTATAAACTATTAAACTACACAAACCTAAGACATTATAGGTTACAGTAGTCTTTTAACAGCAATATATTTTTGTAATCAGTTACATGAATCCACCATAAGTACAACTCCAAAAAGCCAGCCAGGATAAGTTTCTATGGGCTATTCTGCCTATGGGATAGCCTCGCTCTGCCTATTTTGGTTTTATTTTTGAGATGGAGTCTTACTCTGTCACCCAGGCTGGAGTGCAATGGCATGATCTCAGCTTACTGCAACCTCCGCCTCCTGGATTCAAGCAATTCTCCCTGCCTCAGCCTCCCAAGTAGCTAGGATTACAGGCGCTCCCCCACCGCCACAACCATGTCCAGCTACTTTTTGTATTTTTAGCAGAGATGGGGTTTCGCCATGTTGGCCAGGCTGGTCTCAAACTCCTGACCTCAAGTGATCTGCCCCCCTTGGCCTTCCAAAGTGCTGGGATTATAGCCGTGAGCCACTGAGCCCGGCTAAAATTCTTATATACTGCTGATAAAACGCCACTGAGAATGTATAATTTCTTGACCATTTAATTGTAACCCAACCAAAATCACCTTATAAACAAAAGCCAACTGGCCATTAGGTTCTGTCTTTAAAAGGAGTCTTAGCCTCTCACATCAACTCAGCCCTGCTATGTTCTGACCATTTATCTAGTGCTGCGTAAGTGGGACCAATATAGGGTAAAGGGAATGATGTGATTCAGGTCCATTTCCCTTTCCTAACTACCTACTGCCAAATCCATCAGAAAGGCAAGCCAGTATTCAGAAGTGTGTTGGAGTCAGCCTCTTAAGAATTAAGAAGGCCAAGTATAGTGGCTAGTGCCTGTAATCCCCACACGTAGGGAGATCAAGGCGGAAGGATCACTTGAGCCCAGGAGTTTTGAGATCAGCCTGGGCAAAACAGCAAGACCCCATTTCTACAGAAAAGATTGTTTAAAAACCATTAGCTGGGCATGGTGGCACATGCCTGTAGGCCTAGCTGTCTGGGAGACTGAGGTAGGAGAATCCCTTGAGCACAGGAGTTCAAGGCTGCAGTAAGCTATGATCAGGCCACTGTTCTCTAGCATAAGCAACAGAGCAAGTCTCAAAAAAAAAAAAAAGAATTAAGAAGCAAGAAACCTAGATTTTAATACTTGTTCTCCTACATAAACTATATAACCTTGGATGGTCCAACTTCTCTACATATATATTCATAGCCAATAAACATAATCCAGAGACTACTGGATCTCCTTGGATGTTTTTCCCAAATCAAATACAGAATTAATGTTAATTATATTCTTTTGTTTGTTTTTGAGACAGAGTCTTGCTCTGTCACCCAGGCTAGAGTGCAATAGCGTGATCTCTGCTCACTGCAACCTCTGCCTCCCAAGTTCAAGCAATTTTCCCATCTCAGCCTCCCTAGTAGCTGGGATTATAGGCGTGCACCACCACACTTGGCTAATTTTTGTATTTTTAGTACAGACGGGGGTTTCACAATGTTGGCTAGCCTGGTCTCAAACTCTTGACTCCAGGTGATCCACCCTCCTTGGCCTCCCAAAGTGCTGGGATTACAGACATGAGCCACCACACCCGGCCATGTTAATTATATTCTATATGTCAAATAGACTTCATAGAACTTCCTTCTCATTGGGCCAGGCGCGGTGGCTCATGCCTGTAATCCAAGCACTTTGGAGGCCAAGGCAGGCGGATCACCTGAGGTCGGGAGTTCAAGACCAGCCTGACCAACATGGTGAAACCCCGTCTTTAAAAAAAAAAAAAAAAGAAAAGAAAATAGAACTTCCCTCTCATTAATGGCTGCTTTCATCATAGCTACCACCTATTCATTTGTGATTACATCCTGAAGAAAGATGAAATTTCAATTTATGCAACAAGTGTTATTCAACCAGACAAAAAAAAGTGATGTGATTGCCAAAAAAAAAAAAGATACATTTGACCTTTGGCTACATTAGGAGAAATATGTAATCTGGAACAATGGGGAGATAATCTAACTACACTATTCAAACCACATCTGGTTCAGTAGATTCTTCTTTTGGCATACTTTTTTTTGAGAAGGAGTCTCACTCTGTCGCCAGGCTGGAGTGCAGTGGTGCAATCTCGGCTCATTGTAACTTCCGCCTCCTGGATTCAAGCAATTCCCCTGCCTCAGCCTCCAGAGTAGCTGTGACTGCAGGTGTGCACCACCACACCCAGCTGATTTTTGTATTTTTAGTAGAGTCAGAATTTCACTGTATTGGCCAGAATGGTCTTGATCTCTTGACCTCGTGATCTGCCTGCCTGGGACTCCAAAGTGCCGGGATTACAAGCGTGTGCCACCACGTCCGGCCTCTTCTGGCATACTTTTAAAAGGATATAAGCCGGGCGCAGTGGCTCACACCTGTAATCCCAGTACTTTGGGAGGCTAAGGCGGGCGATCCCATGGGCCAGTTTCGAGACCAGCCTGGCCAACATGGCAAAACCCTACCTCTACTAAAAACACAAAAATTAGCTGGGTGTGATGGTGCACACCTATAATCCCAGCTACTCAGCAGGCTGAGGCATGAGAATTACTTGAACCTGGGAAACAGAGGTTGCAGTGAGCTGAGACCGCACCACCACACTTCAGGCTGGGTGACAGAGTGAGACTCCATCTCAAAAAAAAAAAAAAAAAAAAAAGGCCAGGCGCAGTGGCTCAGGCGTGTAATCCCAGAACTTTGGGAGACTAAGCAGGGCAAATCATTTGAGGTTAAGAGTTTGAAACCAGGCTGCCCAGCATGGTGAAACCCCATCTCTACTAAAAATAAAAAATAAAAAAAAATTAGCCAGGAATGGTGGCACACGCCTATAATCCCAGCTACTCAGGAAGCTGAGGCAGCAGAATTGCTTGAACCCAGGAGGCAGAGGTTGCAATGAGCCGAGATCTTGTCACTGCACTCCAGCCTGACAACAAAGCAAGACTCCATCTAAACAACAACAACAAAAAAAACAAGGAGAGAAACTGGGGGATGTATAGCCAAGAAAAGAATGTTATGAAACGACATACTAGTTTTCTTCAACTATAGGAAAAGTCATGTGGAAGAAAATACCAATCTCTTTACTTGGTTTTTTTTGAGGTGGAGGGTCTTACTATGTTGCCCAGTCTAGTCTTGAACTCCTGGCTTCAAGTGATCTTCCTACCTCCATCTCCCAAAGTGCCAGCATTACAAGCACAAGCCACCATGCCCAGCCTAGACCTGTTTCTTCTACCAGGCTCCAAGGAATAAAATCAGGACAGATAAAATCTATGATACATATTTTGGGTCTGTAAGGCAAATCTTCCTTACTATCAGAAATACAATGAACTTCCTCATAACTATTACCTGCCTTATAAGCACAAACTAGCCATGTGCTTATTAAAAAGTATAAAGTGGCCAGGCATTGTGGCTCACAACTGTAATCCCAGCACTTTGGGAGGCCGAGGCAGATGGATCACCTCAGGTCAGGAGTTAGAGACCAGCCTGAACAACATGGAGAAATGCCGTCTCTACTAAAAATACAAAATTAGCCGAGTATGGTGGTGCATGCCCGTAATCCTAGCTACTGAGGAGGCTGAGGCAGGAGAATCACTTGAATCCAGGAGGCAGAGGTTGCAGCGAGCCAAGATTATGCCATTGCGCTCCAGCCTGGGCAACAAGAATGAAACTCTATCTCAAAAAAAAAGAAAGATGTAGCATAGCTCCAAGCACCAAAGAGCTTGTTGTACCATAATACTTCAGACATCTTCAAGTGGTTCTCACACGTTAGTATTCAAAAGAATTAACTGTTGTGTTTTTGCCAATGCATATTCCAAGCCCCTGCCCATGGGTCCTGATTATCAGGTGGGCCCAAAAGTAAGAGGGTTTTTTTTGTTTTGTTTTTGAGACAGTCTCACTCTGTTGCCCAGGCTGCAGTGCAGTGGTGCAATCTCCACTCACTGCAACCTCTGCCTCCTGGGTCAAGTGATTCTCATGCCTCAGCCTCCCAAGTAGCTGGGATTACAGGCGCGTACCACCATGCCCAGCTAATTTTTGTATTTTTAGTAAAGACGGGTTATCACTATGTTGACCAGGCTGGTCTCAAACTCCTGACCTCAAGTGATCCACCCAACCTCAGCCTCCCAAAAGTGCTGGAATGACAGGCATGAGCCACTGCGCCTGGCCAAAACCATGCATTTTTAATAAGCACTCCTGAGGGATCCCACACCAAGGTGATTTTTATGCAGCTGGTCCCTGGAACACGCTATGAAAAATACTAAACACTTTGCAATATGTGTTATAACATAAATAGAAAAACTGGTCTCATCCATTGGTTTCAACCATTCCAAATGGTTATCCATCTAGCAATTCCAAAAAGCAATGCTTCATATCAACTAAAATAAACTATTATCATTTTTCGCTTATGATCAGGTAGAAACAATTCTACTTGTCTTTTACAAATATTTCTTTAAAGATGCAAACTCAGACCACAATATTTCCTATATTTTTCCCTATGAGTGAATTAGATCCTATTTACCAAGCTAAAAAAAAAAAAAAAAAAAAAAAAAGACAAAAAAAACAGAATACTTACCACTCCTTTTTCCACTACTTCCTTCAGTTTAGAGCGTGTCATTTTAGGCTCCTTTTAAGGAGAAAAAAACAGAAAGGAAATAGTCAATAAAAATCACAGTTCAGGCCAAGCGTGGTGGCTCACACCTGTAATCCTAACACCTTGGGAAGCCAAGGCGGGTGCACAAGGTCAGGAGTTTGAGACCAACCTGGCCAATATGGTGAAACCCCATCTCTAATAAAAATACAAAAATTAGCCGGGTGTGGTGGCATGCACCTGTAGTTCTAGCTACTCAGCAGGCTAAGCAGGAGAACTGCTTGAACCCAGGAGGCGGAGGCTGCAGTTAGCCGAGATCACATCACTGCACTCCAGCCTAGGCAACAACGCAAGACTCCGTCTCCAAAAAAAAAAAAAAAAATCTCAGACCGGGTGTGGTGGCTCTTGCCTATAATCCAAGCACTTTGGGAGGCCAAGGCAGGCAGATTACGAGGTCAGGAGTTCAAGACCAGCCTGGCCAACACGGTGAAACCCCGTCTCTACTGAAAATACAAAAATTAGCTGGGTATGGTGGCACGTTCCTGTAATCCCAGCTACTCCAGAGGCTGAGGCAGGAGAATTGCTTGAACCAGGACCCAGAAAGTGGAGGTTGCAGTGAGCCAAAATCACGCCACTGCACTCTAGCCTGGGCTACAGAGCAAGACTATGTCTAAAAAAATAAAAAATTCTCAGCTCAGCAAGGTAGATTTTTCTGTAATCCTAGCATTTTAGGAGGCAAAGGTGGGAAGATGGCTTGAGGCCAGGAGTTCAAGACCAGCCTGGCAACATAGTAAGACCCACTCTCCCCCCTCAAAAATTGTTTTAAATAGCTGGGCATAGTAGCATGCTCCTGTAGTCCCACCTACTTAGGAGGCTGAACTGGGAGGATCGCTGAGTCCAGCTTAGGAGTTTGAGTCTAGCCTGGGTGACAGAGCAAGACCCTGTCTCTAAAAAAACAATAATAGTGCTCGCTTCGGCAGCACATATACTAAAATTAGAATGACACAGGGAAGATTAGCATGGCCCCTGTGCAAAAGGATGACATGCAAATTCGTGAAGCGTTCCATAAAATAAATAAATAAATATATATATATATATATATATATATATATATAAAAACAATAATAATAAAATAATTGGGCACAGTGGCTCATGCCTGTAATCCTAGCACTTTGGGAGGCTGAGGCGGGTGGATCACCTGAGGTCAGGAGCTCGAGACCAGAGATGGAGACGAGCCTGGCCAACATGGCAAAACTCTGTCTCTACTAAAAAAAAAAAAAAATAGAAAAATTAGCCGGGCGTGGTGGCACATGCCTGTAGTCCCAGCTACTCGGGAGGCTTAGGCAGGAGAATCGCTTGAACCCAGGAGGCGGAGGTTGCAGTGAGCCAAGATCGCATCACTGTACTCCAGCCTGGGTGACAGAGCAAGACTTCATCTCAAAAAAAAAACAAAAATAAATAATAACAATAATAAATATGTCCGGGTGCGGTGGCTCACACCTGTAATCCCAGTACTTTGGGAAGCCAAGGCAGGCAGATCACCTGAGGTCGGAAGATCAAGACCAGCCTGACCAACATGGTAAAACTCCATCTCTACTAAAAATACAAAATTAGCTGGGTGTGGAGGCACATGCCTGTAATCCCAGCTACTTGGGAGGCTGAGGCAGGCGAATCGCTTGAACCCAGGAGGTGGAGGTTGCAGTGAGCCAAGATTGTGCCACTGCACTTCAGCCTGGGCAACAAGAGCGAAATACTAACACACACACACACACACAAATAGTAATAATAAATAATCCCAAAACCTAAAATGCAATAATAATAATAATAATAATAATAATAAAGTAAAAATTACCACGTAATTCTTGTGTTTTGAAATGCTAACTTTAACCCCAGCTGCCAAACTGTTTACAAACTCCCAAGTGACCTCCTACGCTTAGCTAGTTTACAGATAACTCTATTCCAAGACGTTAAAAGAGCGACAATCAACTACTCACAAACATTGGCATATCTTCTGTCTCACTGATGGCTGCTTTCATCATAGCTACCACATGTTCATTTGTGATTACTTCCTGAAGAAAGATGAAATTTCACTTTATGCAACAAGGGTTTGTCACCTAGACAATATTCATCTCTCCATCTAACTCTGCTAGACCTATTTACAGGACAAATGAGAACCATATACTCGAAGAGCATCAGACTGGGATAAAGCAAGGCAACTGAAAGCAAAGAAGGCAGAAGTAAGTTTTGGCCAGAAGCACAGAGCTTCAAACAACGTAGCAGCACATGAACCAATCCCATTAGCTACTACTAGGAACAGGAATGGCTCACATAAAAGGAGATACTGAGGTAATTATATGCTTATGAGAAAGAGTAACAAAGAGCAAAGGCTCTGCAAATAGCTGTCCAAGAAAAGTATTTACATATGTACAAAGTGCAATAAACTATTAACTGGGCATCTTTTTATACATATCAACCCACAAAAGAGTAAACCCACCACAAACTTTATCATCACTGAATCTGCTAACCAATACAGTTAATACGCAAATCAGTGGAAAGAAACAGAAACAGTTTATCTTCCCAATTAAATTCTTTTTTAACATGTGTTCATATTTCAAACTTGTACTGAGTACAAGGAGAAAGCCATCTTAAATATGTAAAAATGTAAAATGTTTTGTCACAGGTAACCCACAAAATTGGTAATTCATATACCAAAAGTCAAGAATTTGCTGAGTATTTTTATATACTTTCCATGAAAATTTCCCTTCCATTTATAGAGCTGCCCAGTCTTACATGAAGAATGTTTCGGACATTGACTGCCGTTAGATTGTGTTGCTTGGCACCATCCTCCAAGGTACGGTCAAGCATGTCGTCCAGTTTCAGGTCACAAGCCAAGTTCCCTTCTTGACCCCTTCCATCTCGTTTCCTCTTGGTACCCTTTTTCTTTTTTCTCCTTTTCTCACTTTCTTCATTGTCTTGTTCTTCTGCAAATACACCAAGAACATCACCAGAATTCCAAAACAACTACTTCAGAAACTTAGCCCAGAAAGCCAACAGTAAAGTGGATAAATCTCAAAAGCATTATGCTAAGTGAAAGAAACCACATGTAAAAGGACACACATTATACATCGGCATAATATACACAGTACAGAACATTGTGGAAGATGCAAAACTGTAAAAATAGAAATGAAATCAGTGATTGCCAATGTCTGAGAACGAGGAATTTGTTACTGCAAAAGGGAATTAGGCAACTTTTGGGGTGACAGAAATGTTCCACACTGGTTGTAGTAACAGTTAATACAACTGTGTATATTTTTCAAAACTCATCAGATGCATTTTATTTTATACCTCAATAAACCTAATATTTAATTTTTAAAAATGTAACTTGGCCAGGCGCAGACCTATAGTCTCAGCACTTTGGGAGGCCGAGGTGGGCGGATCACGAGGTCAGGAGTTCGAGCTCAGCCTGGCCAGCATGGTAAAACTAAAAATCCCTACTGAAAATACAAAAATTTAACGAGGCCAGGCACAGTGGTTCGCACCTGTGATCCCAGCACTTTGGACGGCCGAGGCAGGTGGATCATTTGAGGTCAGGAGTTCGAGACCAGCCTGAGCAACATGGTGAAACCCCGTCTCTACTTAAAAAAGAATACAAAAATTAACCAGGCGTGGCAGTGCATGCCTGTAGTCCCACCTACTCGGGAAGCTGAGGCAGGAGAATCGCTTGAACCCAGGAGGCAGAGGTTGCAGTGAGCCAAGATTGCACCACTGCACTCCAGCCTGGGCAGTGAGAGTGAAACACTCCATCTCAATAAAAACAAAAAACATTTGAATGGGTAACAATGGGTACAAAGTAGCAAAAAGAAAAAACAAAACAAAAAGAATTCACTGGATAAAGAAAAGGTAAAGCAGGCCAGGTGAGGAGGTTCCTGCCTGTAATTCCAGCACTTTGGGAGATCGAGGAGGAAGGATTGCTTGAGCCCAGAAATACAAGACCAGCCTGGACAACATATTGAGAACCGTCTCTAAAAAAATAATAATAATAAAATCAAAATGAAAATTAGTCAGGCATCGTGGCATGCACCTGTAGTCCTAGCTAGTGGGGAGGCTGAGGTGGGAAGGTAATCTTCCCATACTTGAACCTAGGAGTTCAAGGTTGCAGTGAGTTATGATTGTGGCACTGAACTTCCAGCCTGGGTGACAGAGCAAGACCCTATTTCTTTTTCTTTTTTTTTTTTTTTTTTGAGATGGAGTCACACTGTGTCACCCAGGCTAGAGTGCAGTGGCACTATCTTGGCTCACTGCAACCTCCGCCTCCTGGGTTCAAGAGATTTTCCTGCCTCAGCCTTCAGAGTAGCTGGGATTACAGGTGCCCACCACCACGCCCAGCTAATTTTTTGCATTTTTAGTCGAGACAGGGTTTCACCATGTTAGTCAGGCTGGTCGTGAACTCCTGACCTCAGGTGATCCAACCTGACTCTGCCTCCCAAAGTGCCGGGATTGTATGAGTGAGCCACGGCGCCCAGCCTAAGACACTATTTCTTAAAATAAATAAATAAATAAATAAATAAAAGAAAATAAAAGATACACAAAATAATCAAACAGAATGATATACAGCAATGAAAATGAACAATCTACAAGTACATCCAAGAATATGGATGAATTTCATAAATATAAAACAATGTTGAGGCTGGGCATGGTGGTTCATGCCTGTAATCCTAGCACTTTGGGAGTTGAGGCGGGCCTCATCTGAGGTCAGGAGTTCAAGACCGGCCAGGCCAACATGGTGAAACTCCATCTCTACTAAAAATACAAAAATTAGCCCTGCGTGGTGGCACGTGCCTGTAATCCCAGCAACCCCAGAGGCTGAGAATCACTGGAATCTGGGAGGGGTATGCTGCAGTGAGCTAAGATTGCACCACTGCACTCTAGTCTAGGTGACAGAGGTTCTGTCACAAAAAAAAAAACAACACTGAGAGAATAAACGTAGTCACAATGCCAGGCACAGTGGCTCACACCAGTAATCCCAACACTTTGGGAGGCCAAGGCAGGCAGATCACCTGAGGTCAGAAGTTTAAGACCAGCCTGGCCAACATGGCAAAACCCTATCTCTAACAAAAATACAAAAAATTAGCCAGGCCTGGTGGCGGGCACCCATAATCCCAGCTACTCTGGAGGCTCAAGCAGGAAAATCACTTGAACCCAGGAGGCGGAGGTTGCAATGAGCCATGATCATGCTATTGCACTCCAGCCTGGGTGATAAGAGCGAAACTCTGTCTCAAAAAAAAAAAAGACGAAACAATTGAACCAATATATGCTGTTAGACATCAGGATAGTGGTTAACCTACGGGTAGGGAGTAACTGGAAGGGAAAACAAGATGGACTCCTGGGTACTGATAACATTCTGTATCTTGATCTGGGTCCTGCTTACAGGGGTGTATTAAATTTGTGATAATATAGTGAATTCAGGCTATCTTAGGATATGTGCAATTTTCCACATATACTTCAATGAAGAGATTTTATTTAATTAAAAAGAAAAAGAAAGCCTACCCATTGGAATAAAGAGTCCACCATCTTCTATCTCTTCGTCAGGTTGGTGAATCAGAGTCCTAGGTGGCTTTTCTTGAGAAGAGGCGCAAACATCTAGCTGGGTTGATTTCCTGGACTGGGTTCCTGGTTTTACAGATTGGCTGCCTAATGGCAGTGAAGGTATCTCCCCTTCAGAATGCATTTGAGGTTTCCCTGGAAGAATCACAAATATTGCTCCACAATTTGCCCATTCTCAATCATAATCTGTTGTAGAATTCAGCATCTTATTATAGTCTTTTTAGTTGGACAACTTCATGAATTAAACATATACTATATAGGCATTTCCCTCTTTTAAATCGAAGCTCAGATCCAATTTACTCATCTGTAAAGTCAGGGAGTTAAACGAGGTAACTGCTAAGGCCTTTTTATTTCTAATATGATTTCAGTTTTGCATTTTTTCCTATGAAAAATCAGACTCATAATTGTAGAGGAAATTTCTGATGACATTTTATATAGATGACCATTAACACCATATTTAATCAACTATAAATAGAATATTAAAATGCCCTGACTTTGTAAATCAATTTGACAGAAGAGTAACTGCCACCATAAAATTATAAACATATGGTTCTACAGTTCATTAGACGATTTTCTCACCTCAACACTTCATAAACCTTTTTAGGTGGGAGTAGGTGAGGACAGCATTAAAAAGACAAAGAAACAAGGGGTGATGGTGCATGCTGGTAGTCTTAGTTACTTGGACGGCTGAGCTAGGAGGACAGCTTAAGGCCCATGATTTGAGGTTACAGGGAGCTACAATCACACCACTGCACTCCAGATGGGGCAACTCAGCTGGTGTTGCAGTGAAAAAAAAAAAAGCCTGGTGCTATAGTCATGAGGTATCTCATATCAAGACTTTGTCTCTACTAAAAATAAAAATAAACAATTAGGCTAGGCCAGGTGGCTCATGCCTGTAATCCCATTACTTTGGGAGGCCAAGGCAGGAAGATCGCTGAGCCAGGATCCAGGAGTTTGGGACCAACCTGGGCAACATAAGGAGACACCTTGTCTCTACAAAAATGTAGAGCTTTGAAATGAGCTGGGTGTGGTAGTACACACCTGTGGTCCCGGCTACTTAGGAGGATGTGGTGGAAGAGTCACTTGTACCCTGCAGTTTGAAAAGGCTACAGTGAGCTATGATCATGCCACTGCACTCCAGCCTGGGCGTCACTGCAAGACACTGCCACACACATACACATACACACACGCACACACACACGGGCAAAAAAAAATTCATGTAGTATTAAAAGTAGGCTGGGCGCAGTGGCTCATGTTTGTAATCCCAGCACTTGGGAAGCTGAGGCAGGCAGATCACTTGAGGTCAGGAGTTGTAGACCAGCCTAGACAACATGAACCCTCCTCTCTAATAAAAAAAAAAAAAAAA
The DNA here is from genome assembly GCA_963573385.1 of Cacajao melanocephalus. Lineage (NCBI taxonomy): Eukaryota > Metazoa > Chordata > Mammalia > Primates > Pitheciidae > Cacajao > Cacajao melanocephalus. Next base: position 29,752 of record CAUYLG010060583.1, read on the forward strand.
AAAATACTAGTCCCGGGGCTGGCACTTGTTGTGACTTACACAGAGCAAAATTGTGCTAAAGGCTTTTCTACTCTGAGACCTCAATGTAAAACGAAAACTCAGGCAGTTTAGTCCATAGTGGTACTATTTTGATGATATTTTCCATTAATAAAATGTAATTTCAGATTATTCGTTTACAAGCTTTATAATTTTAACATTTTTTTATCGTGTTTTGTCACAGACTCCCCTAGTGTTTGTACTACATGTAGTCAGAAGCAAGTGTCCTTTTCTTTTGCTTCAGGCTGAGAGCTGCTTTGCTCTTTGTCCCCCCATTAGGATTCTATTACATATTTAATTTTACGCTGAAGCTGTCCCTTCCCCTGCCAGCAAGCCCCACCACCCTAAGAGAAATTTTAGCTAAAAAAAAAAAAAGAAAAAAAAAATACAGGCTGGGTGTGGTGGCTCACGCCTGTAATCCCAGCACTTGGGGATTACCTGAGGTCAGAAGTTCGAGACCAGTCTGGCCAACATGGTGAAACCCCATCTCTAAAAGAAAAAAAAAATACAAAAATAAGGCAGGCATGGTGGTGGGTGCCTGTAATCCCAGTTACTCAGGAGGCTGAGGCAGGAGAATCGCTTAAGCCGGGGAGGCAGAGATTGCAGTGAGCCAAGATAGTGCCACTTCACTACAGCCTGGGCAACAGAGTGAGACTCCATCTCAAAAAAAAAAAAAAAAAAAAAAAAGGAATGCTGGACACGGTGGCTCACACCTATAATCCCAGCAATTTGGGGGGCTGAGATGGGTGGATAACTGGTCAACATGGCAAAACCCCATCTCTGCTAAAAATACAAAAAATTAGCCAAGCGTGGTGGCAGGCGCCTGTAATCCCAATTACTTGGAGGCTGAGGCAGAAGAATTGCTTGAACCCAGGAGGCGGAGATCAAGGGCCATTGAACTCCAGCCTAAGCGATGGAGCAAGACTCTGTCTCACCCCCAAAAAAAAGTAAACATCAGAAATCAGGCTATCAAGGAAATAGCTTGCATATAAACAGAATATCCCTGAATTATACACACAAAAAAATTGTTTAACAGATACCTGGGAGAGGAACTGGGGAACAAGAGTACAGAGTGAAAGGATGCCTAAATTTTCACTGTACATTTTTTATATTTCTGGATTTTTTCCCCTAGTTTGTTATTACGTAGCTGAACATTTTCTTTCAAAACACACAGACAGTCTTTATACTTGGGTCTCAGTCTGTCGCCTAGGCTGGAGTGCAGTGGCATTATTCTTCTAGTAACTAGGCTTGTAGTCCTAGTTACTTGGGAGGCTGAGCTAGGAGGATGGCTTAAGGCCCAGGATTTGAGGTTACAGGGAGCTATAATTGCACCACTGCACTCCAGATGGGGCAATGCAGCAAGACCCTGCCTCCAAAAAAAAAAAAAAAAAAAAAAAGCTAAGTGCTCTTCTTCTTCCTCTTTAATGGTGTTTATTCTAATAGAATTTTACTTGTTCTTCTGAAGTTGACTTACATACCCTAATTTCCACTTATGCTTTTTTCTTTCTTTGCCTCCTAAAAGTGAGTAGCATGATTTTAGCTTATAATTAGTTGATTTGTACTGTTCTCAGCCAATTTTTGATGTTATCATTGGCCAGGCATGGTAGTTCACGCCTGTAATCCTAGCACTTTGGGAGGCCAAGGAGGGCAGATTGCCTGAGCTTAGGAGTTCAAGACCACCCTGGGTAACATGATAAAACCCTGTATATATTCTACTAAAATACAAAAAATTAGCTGAATATGGTGAAGCCTGTAATCCCAGCTATTCGGGAGACACAAGAATCACTTGAACCCAGGAGGCAGAGGTTGCTATAAGCCAAGATCAAACCACTGCACTCCAGCCTGGGTGACAGAGCGAGACTCTGTCTCCAAAAAATAAATAAATTTAAAAAATATTAATTTTGGCGGGGTGCAGTGGCTCATGCCTATAATCTCAGCACTTTGGGAGGCCAAGATGGGCAGATCACAAGGTCAGAAGACCAAGACCATCCTGGCCAACATGGAGAAACTCTGTTTCTACTAAAAATACAAAAATTAGCTGAGTGTGGTGGTGCATGCCTCTAATCCCAGGATACTTGGGAGGCTGAGGCACGAGAATGGCCAGGAAGTGGAGGTTGCAGTGAGCCAAGATTGCGCCACTGCACTCCAGCCTGGCGACAGACTGAGACTCTGTTTCAAAAATAAAAAATATATATATACAACAAAGCCACAGCTCATATGAAGAAAAAATAAATAAATAGTAATTTTGATGATGTTATCTACATACAGTTCTTAGGCTGTCAGCAAATAAGTTACAGATATGTTCTAAATATCTGAGTAAGGTTTTTCTTTCTCTCTTTTTTTTTTTTTTGAGGCAGAGTTTCACTCTTGTTGCCCAGGCTGGAGTGCATAGTGTGATCTCGGCTCACTGAAACCTCTGCTTCCCGAGTTCAAGCAATTCTCCTCCTCAGCCTCCCAAGTAGCTGGGATTACAGGCACCAACCACCATGCCCAGCTAATTATTTTGTATTTTTAGTAGAGACGGGGTTCACTATGTTGGACAGGCTGATCTTGAACTCTTGACCTCAAGTGATTCACTCATCTCGGCCTCCCAAAGTGCTGGGATTACAGGTGTGAGCCACCACACCCAGCCTTCTTTCTCTATTTCTCTTATCCTGCTCAACTTCTTTCTGAGGTCTTTTAGCATCCAGCATATATATAACGGAAGGTGGGATCCTAAAAGGTTCTAGGGAGGGGAATTAAACTGAAAAACAATGTGGAATCAGAGAGAAAACAAGGCTGTAGAAAAAAGGAACATTTTCTCTATATAGAATATGAAAAACGATTTTGTGGTATAGCTGATGGTGTGTTGGCAGGGGCAGTTTTAAAAAGTAGTTCTAATTTTTTGTTGTTGCTAAGACAGGGTCTTACTCTGTCCCCTAGGCTGGAGTAGTGGCACAATCTCGGCTCACTGCGGCCTCAACCTCTTGGGCTCAAGTGATCCTTCCACCTCAGCCTCCCAAGCAGCTGAGACCACAGGCTTCTGCCACCATGCCCAGCTAATTTTATTTTATTTTTATAGAGATGGGGTGTCACTATGTTGCCAAGTCTGGTCTTAAACTCCTGGCCTTAAGCAATCCTCCCACCTTGGCCTCCCAATGTACAGGGATAGGCATGAGCCACCATGCCTGACCCCAATTTTTTTTTTTGAGACGGAGTCACGCTCTGTCACCAAGCTGGAGTGCAATGGCACAGTCTTGGCTCACTGCAACCTCCACCTCCCAGGTTCAAGCGATTCTCCTGCCTCAGTCTCTCAAGTAGCTGGGACTACAGGCACGCGACACCACGCCCAGCTAACTTTTGTATCAAATATATATTTTTTAATATCAAATATTTTTTAAATAGCAAAAATGGTGGAAGAGGCTCTGCCTAACAAAGTGAACCTCTGAATTTTGAAGGGCAATACTTGCTTAGATTAAAAGTTCTGGTATGCTTGTTTAAAGTCATTTGTGGGCTGGGCATGGTGGCTCATGGCTGTAATTCCAGCATTTTGGGAGGCTGAGGTGGGCAGATCACTTGAGCTCAGGAGTTTGATACCAGCCTGGCTAACATGGAGAAACCCTGTCTCAACAAAAAATACAAAAATAAGCCAGGCATGGTGGTATGCACCTGTAGTCCCAGCTACTTGGGAGGCTGAGCTGGAAGAATCACTTGAGCCTGCGAGGTCAAGGCAGCAGTGAGCCATGATCACACCACTGTACTCCAGCCTGGGTAACACAGTGGGACCCTGTCTAAAAAAAAGTCATTTGTGGCCTCATGCCTGTAATTCCAGCATTTTGGGAGGCCAAGGCAGGAGGATTACTTGAAGCCAAGAGTTAGAGGTTGCAGTGAGCCATTATTGTACTACACACTCTAGCCTGGGATACAGAGTAAGACTCTGTATCTCTAAAAATAAATAAATAAAAAGTCATTTTTAGCTGAGCCCAGTGGCTCATACCTATAATACCAGCACTTTCGGAGGCTGAGGCAGCAGGATCACTTAAGGCCAGGAATTCTAGGTTACAGTGAATTATGAGATCTCATCTGTTAAAAATACAAACAACAACAAAAAATTCCATGCTGGGCAACTTACAGAGACCTTTTGTCTGCAAAAAGTTTAAAAAAAAAAAAAAAAAAAAAAACGCTGGGTGTGGTGCTGCAGGTCTGTAATCCCAGCTTTTTTTTAGCTTGATGGTGTGGCTCCTGCCAATAGTCCCAGTTACTTGGTAGGATCAGTTCAGCCCAGGAGTTAGAAGCTACATAGAGCTATGATCGTACCACTGTACTACAGCCTCGATGACAGAGTGAGACCTTATCTAGTAAAAAAAAAAAAAAAAAAGAAGAAGAAGAAGAAGGTTTAAACACTAACACCTGCAGTTAAGAAACATGATTTAGGTTGGGTAAGGTGGCTCACGCCTGTAATCCCAGCACTTTGGGAGGCTGAGGTGGGCAGATCACTTGAGGTCAGGAGTTCAAGACCAGCCTGGCCAACATGGTGAAACCTTGTCTCTACTAAAAATATAAAAATTAGCCAGGCACAGTGGCACATTCTTGTAATTGGAGCACTCGGGAGGCTGAGGCAGGAGAATCACCTGAACTCGGAAGGTGGAGGTTGCTGTGAGCTGAGATCATGGCCACTACACTCCAGCCTGGGTGACTGTGAGACTACACTCAAAAAAAAGAAAAAGAAGCATCACTTAACATGATTTAACAACATATCAATTGTAACAAAATGTCAATACTTCAAAAATAATCGAGCTATCTTTTCTATGTGGTATTTTCAATTTTTCTACAGCATATATGATGCTGCTTTCGTAATCAGAAAACTAAAATGTTACTTAAAAGAAAGTAAAACAAAAAGAACACGCACTAAATAGTAGGGTTATGGGTAATTTTTATTTTATCCTTTAAAGTTTTCAATATTTTCCAAAGTGGACATATATGAATTTTTCAATCTTTCTTTCTTCCTGTTTTGTGTTACATTTCTAATTGGCAAAAAAAAAAAAAAAAAAAAAAAAAGCTACTTGAAGAAAAATTCTGGGCACTCAGTATATTTTTATTTTTATTGCTATTACTTGTATATACAACTAATTAAAGTACAAAGTGGTAGAATCAATTTTCAATTCTCCAGATTAATGAAGGAGAGTGATATTACAGATAATACTAAACAATAAACTTTTATCTAAATTTGGGTATCTGTAAACAGACTTTAAAAATCTCTTAATTACACTTACCAATAGCTAAGTGACTATGAAGCCATAGTTATTTATCCATTCCTTCTCTAGCATTTTAATCTTATAATTTGCTCTAGTTCCTTCTGTCTTCATATCACAAATACAACTCATCTTAGGCTGAAATGCAGTGGTGCGATCAGAGCTCACTGCAACCTTGAACTCCTGCGTTCATGCTATTCCCTCATATCAGCCTCCTGAGTAGCTGGGACAGGAATGCACCACCATACCTGGCTAATTTTGAAAAGTTTTTTCCAGAGATGGAATCTTGCTATGTTGCCAAGGCTGTTCTTGAACTCCTGGCCACAAGATCCTCACAACTTGGCCTCCCAAAGTGTTGGGATTACAGGTATGAGCCACTGTTCCCAGTCCCATTGATTCCTTCCTCTTTAACTCCTTCATATAATGTTCTTTTCACAACAAACTCCTGAATCTATTCTCCAAGATCATCAATCTTCAAATGTAACCTTTTTCTCATGCATTATCCTTATCCCTCCTTTAAGAACAAGGTACTAAATTTTAAAGTACCTTGTTCTTAAAGCTCTCATTCCTCTTTTCACTTTTACTACTAATTCTCTGTATCTAACAGTTGTTCCTTCTGTTATCTTCTTCCTTGATTCAAGGTTGTCTTTAATCTACTGCTCTTCCCCCTCCGTGTCTGTTTCCATGGAGAGGAACCATGACTAACACTGTGAACATTTCTAGTCGTTGCCTCTTACTAAATTTCAATCTTAGATTTCTATTTTCACTTGCTGGCCCCATTGTCACCTCACATTCCATTTAAGGTAGGAGATCAGCAGGACTTGTTTTCCAAGCACTGTTCACAGACCCCGTTGAACAAAACAGGAGCTGATCAAACAAACCGGCCAAAACCAGCTAAAAGCAAGATGACGATAAAAGCAACCTCCTGTTGCCCTCACCGCATCTGCATGCTAAAAGAACCTCCCACCAGCGCCATGACAGTTTACAAATGCCATGGCAACCTCCAGAAGTTACCTTATATGGCTTAAAAGGGGAGGGACTCTCGGTTCTGGGAAATCCTCATCCCTTTTCCAGAAAATTCATTAATAAACCATTCCTTACTTAGCATATCATCAGAGTATAGCGGTATATACGGCTATATAGCTCTCATGCCTTTGGGGGTCACTGTTGACCACACCCTAGATGCTCTGGGGTTTTTGGCTTTTGGTACCAGGACCCTCATGGGCTGATGCTCGGATACTCAGGTATTTTGGCATTTGGCACTGTTTTTTTTTTTCCTTGGCGTCTTTGTATATATACAGCCAGCCAGCGATCCACAGGGCTGCTGCTGCTGCTACTACTCTTTCTTACAGAGCAGCCATTTCCCTTCTTCTGTTGCTCTAATAAACTTATTCTTTATTATTTTTTTTTTTTAGAGATAGGGTCTCGCTATGTTGCCCAGGCTGGAGTGCAGTGGCTATTCACAGGTGCGATCCCACTACTGATCAGCACGGGAGTTTTGACCTGCTCCGTTTCCGACCTGGGCCGGTTCACCCCTCCTTAGGCAACCTGGTTGTCCTCCGCTCCCGGGAGGTCACCATATTGATGCCGAACTTAGTGCAGACACCCGATAGGCATAGTGCACTATAGCCCAGAACTCTTAGCTCAAGTGATCCTCCCACCTCACCCTCCCGAGCAGCTGGGATTACAGGCACGTGCCACCGCCCCGGCAAACTTACTTTCAATTCACTCTGCTGGCTCATTCATGATTCTTTCCAGTACAAAGCCAAGAACCTTCCAGGGCTAAGTCCCGATTTTGGGGTTAACCTGCATCATTCCTTGGTGATCACAAAGGGACCAGTAAGTCATCAAATGAACTTGAGGGAGACCTTTAGCCAGACCCTAAATTAAGACTGATTGGAGGCCAGGTGCGTGGCTCACGTCTATAACCCCAGCATTTTGGGAGGCCAAGGCAAGCAGATCACAAGGTCAGGAGATTGAGACCATCCTGGCCACCATGGTAAAACCCCGTCTCTACTAAAACACAAAAAATTAGCCAGGCACGGTGGCGTGCCTGTAGTCCCAGCTACTCGGCAGGCTGAGGCAGGGGAATCATTTCAACCAAGGAGGTGGAAGCTGCAGTGAGCCGAGACTGCAACACTGCACTCCAGCCTGGCGACAGAGCAAGACTCCGTCTCAAAAAAAAATTAAAAAAAAAAAAAAAGCTGGGCGCGGTGGCTCACGCCTGTAATCCTAGCACTTTGGGAGGCTGAGGCAGGCGGATCACCTGAGGTCAAGAGTTCGAGACCAGCCTGACCAATATGGTGAAACCCGTCTTTAAAAAAAAAAAAAAAAGTAAATAAACACAGATTGGGCTGAGTGCAGTGGCTCACGCCTGTAATCCTAGCACTTTGGGAGGCCAAGACAGGCAGACTGCCTGAGCTCAGGAGTTCGATACGGCAAGACCCCGGATCTACTAATACAAAAAATTAGCCAGCTGTAATCCCAGCTATTCGGGAAGCTGAGGCACGAGAATTTCTTGAACCCAAAGACTGACTGGCACCATTTGGCATCCATGAAAAGGTGAATGCCCCCTTTGTTCCCCCTTGATGCGGTGTTTTTTGTTTTTGAGACAGCGTCTCGCTTGGTTGCCCACGCTGGAGTGCAGTGGCACAATCTCGGCTCCGCCACCAGGGTTCAAGAGCTTCTTGGGCCTCAGCCTCCCAAGTAGCTGGGATGCGTGCACCACTACTCACGGCTAATTTTTCTATTTTTAGTATAGAGATGGGGTTTCACCATGTTGGCCAAGTTGGTCTTTAACTCCTGACCTCAGGTGATCCACCCACCTCGACCTCCCAAAGTGCTGGGATTACAGGCACAAGCCACTGTGCCCAGCTGATGTGGTGCTTTTTGTTTTGTTTTTTGAGATGGAGTGTCACACTGTCAACTGGGCTGGAATGCAGTGGCGCAATCTCCGCTTACTGAAACCTCTGTCTCCCAGGTTCAAGCAATTCTCCTGCCTTAGCCTCCCACGTAGCTGGGATTACAGGTGCCCACCACCAGACCTGGCTAGATGTGGTGTTCTTTAACTGATTTACTTTCTCTTTCACTCTCTTCTCTCTCTCTTTACCTTTTCAAGTCAATCAGGAAATGGGAATGGTGTCTCTGTGTTGTTAGTTCATTGTCCCCCATCACCTGGATGCCCCAGACAGAAGCACACCTGGACAGTCAAGTCCTTTATAATTTACCTTGTCGCCTTCTCTCTTAGACTTTCTCTTTAGCTTCTAATGACCAGAGATTTTACTTTTCTGCTCTTGGTGCCTAAATGCATACTTATGTTCATCCTGTTGTCAAGTTTGTAGTCTCTGATTTGGCAATTTGAGCAGTTGTTTCTATTCTATGTAAGGTAGGCTTTTGTTATTTTGAGAGGTATTCCCTTGTGCTGACTCAGGGATGTCAGAGTCACATTGTTCTGTAGCCCCAATTGTGTTAGGTCTCATGTCTTTGGCCTCACTGTTGGCCACCCCTAGATGCTCCGGAGTTTTCAGCATTTGGTGTGGGGACCCTCACTGGCCAACGTCTAGATACTCCAGTTTTTCAGCATTTGGTGGTGGTTCATTTTTCTTCTTTATTCTCTTTGTCAATCCACCCACTTCAGCAACCTCTTCTAGTCCCTCCTAAAGTCAGAAACTGTATTTTTTGGAACAGGTCTCTTCCTGTTTCTCTTTCTGCTCAAAATGAGGGTCCCAAATGAACTGCCTATTTCAAGCCCATTTTTCTGGAGGCCCTGGACCCCTGACCTGACGATGACTCCCTGCAACGGCAGCAAAGCAGCCGCCTGAACTCTTTTTTTTGGTGTCTCCACTGCTGGGTGAGTTTTCCACTGTCTCCGGGGCTCCAACGACAACCCTTGAACAACACTGTTTATCCTATCACTCTCTTCCCCAATTCACATTTGCTGCTACAGGAGCCTCTTTTTCCTACCTTCCTTTCCCTTTCCTCCTCTTCTATCCTCTTTTATTACACTTCTGCTGGTCATGTCTCTAAGGATTGTGGGTTAGAGACCCATCCTGGGACAGTCCCAAGGTCTTGGGTCCAAGATCTCTGATCTTGAAGTTGTTATGAGAAGGTGCTCCTTCATCTGTCAATGAGTATTCTGGCTTGCTGTCTCTCTCTCTCTCTCTCATCCCCTCATTCTCCCTCCTTTCCCTCTTTCTCTTTCTTTCCTGCACACCCACCCCCCCACACCTTTCTTTTGGCAGAGTTTCGCTCTTGTTGCCGTGCAATGGCGCAATCTCAGCTCACCGCAACCTCTGCCCCCGCCCCCGGTTCAAGAGATTCTCCTTCCTCAGCTTCCCGGGTAGCTGAGATTACAGCCATGCACCACCAGGCGTGGGCCCAGCTAATCTTTCCTGCCCTTTTTAATCATCTCCTCCTCCTCTGAAACTGAAGGGGGAAAAAATGATAAAAGAGGTTTTTAAAGTCAAAACTGTTATGAAAGCTACCTTATCCAAATTCTAGCCTATAGCTTTCCTCCAGAAAAAAACAAAGTTTAGCCATGTAAACAGGTTTCAGTATTGTCAGAAATAATTTAAATCCGGCTATCTTTAATAAAGTGGTGAATTTATATCACTCTCTTAGGACTAGAACTCTGAGGTAAAAGCTACAGTTTGGCTGTGTCATCACCCACATCTCACTTCAATTGTATTTCCCATAATCCCCATATGTTCTGGGAGGGAGCGGGTGGGAGATTACTGAATCCTGGGGGTGGTTACCCCCAAGCTGCTGTTCTCATGATAGTGAGTTCTGACGAGATCTGATGGTTTTATAAGGGGCTTTTCCCGCTTTGCTTGGCACTTCCCTTTCCTGCCACCATGTGAAGAAGGACATGTTTGCTTTTCCTTCAAGGAAGTCATGATTATAAGTTTCTGGAGGTCTCCCCAGTCCTGCAGACTGTGAGTCAATTAAACCTCTTTTCTTTATAAATTACCGGTCTCGGATACTTCTTCATAACAGTGTGAGAACAGACTAATACAGACCTTTGTGTGTATACATGTTTAGATATATTTATGTGTATATACATATGTGTTGTCTAGCATGCTATCAAATTGGCTTATAAGTAAATGAGTACTTATAAATTAAGTAAGTCCAAATGCTTTTCAAGTTCACATGAATCCTTTGGTAAATAAAACTTGTTTTAAAATTATTAATAAAGGCTGGGTGCAGTGGTTCATACCTGTAATTGCAACGTTTTGGGAGGCTAAGATGGGAGGACTGCTTGAGCCCAGAAGTTCAGGACCAGCCTGGGTGACATAGTGAGACTCCATCTCTAAAAAAAAAAAAAAAATTAGCCAGGTGTGGTGGCACACACCTGTAGTCCCACCTACACAGAAGACAGAAGGCTGAGGTGGGAAGATCACTTGAGCACAAGACATGGAAGCTGCAGTGAGCTGTGATCATCCCACTGAACCATAGCCTGGGCAACAGAAACTCTGTCTCAAAAACTAAATTAATTAATTAGACTAAATAATTGGTGGAAATAGATATGACTCAGAATTGTATAAATAAGACTAATTTAAGATTGTTGGCTCAATGACAATAGCTGGATCTTCTGAGTTACTGGCAAAATGCCCATGAGTTTAAGATTTTTACTTAGGGGTTCACCTAATGCTCAGAGTTTAAAAATGGTTAACCAGGAAATAACTTTGAATGATGACCAGCTTTGTCTAGTAAAGTTCTAGCTGGGCACAGTGGCTCTCACCTATAATCCCAGCACTTTGGGTGGCCAAGGTGGGTAGATCACTTGAGATAAGGAATTCAAGACCAACCTGGCCAACACAGCAAAACCCCATTTGTAAAAATACAAAAATTAGCCAGGCATGGTGGTGCATGCATCCCAGCTACTTGGGAGACTGAGGCCCAAGAAGCTCTTGAATCCAGGAGGTGGAGGTTGCAGTAAGCCGAGCTCGTGCCACTGCACTCCAGGCTGGGTGACAGAGTGAGACTCCGTTTCAAAAAAAATAATAATAATAATGACAAAAAAACAGGGACATAGGGACAAGCTTGTATTCATTTAATAATTTTGCCTCTATCTGAATTAATGTAACTTATTCTATGCCTTGATACTAAATAATTTAAATGTTTAGGTACCTGTAAGATTCTTTTCCTGTCATTCCTAAAACTAGGCAGAGCTTATGACCTTTTTGTTTGAAACATTGCTAATTTTTTTTGTCTTGTTTTACCTACAGAATTTAAAACTACTCAATTCCTCCAGGCCCAAGGACTACTGTAGAAGAGGTAGGCATGAGAGATTACAGGGGCTGGGTTTTGAGGGATAAAATTAATTCAAACCTCCCAAATCAAGGACAGGCACACAGATACCTAAATAGCTGAACAAAATGTTCGTGTTTTACTTAATTGCTGCAAGCCAAGATTACAGTAGCTCAATGCACAGAATTTATAGATGCCAGTTTTATAAATTTTTTGGCTTTTGGATTTTGGCTCTTATATTGCTTAAAAGGGGTTTTAAGAGATAAGGAAGCCCACCTCCACTTCCATCTGACCTACAACGTTTAACTGGCTGTAAGTCGTTTGAATCTAAGTCCTTTGGCCATCAGGGTCCCACCAAGGGACATGATGGACCTGGGGCAGCTAGCACACCGCCTCAGCATTGATATGGAAAATAAGAGCTTGGCCAGGGATAGTGCCTCTGGCAGCTGAGTGCAGTGGCTCATACCTGTAATCCCAGCACTTTGGGAGGCCAAGGCAGACAGATCACCTGAGGTCAGGAGTTCAAGACCAGCCTGGCCAACATGGTAAAACCCCATCTCTACTAAAAATACAGAAATTAGCTGAGTGGGGTGGCAAATGCCTGTAATCCCAGCTACTTGCGAGCCTAAGGCAAGAGAATCACTTGAACCTGGGAAGCGGCTGTTGCAGTGAGCCGAGATCGTGCCACTGCACTATAGCCTGGGTGACAGAGCAAGACTCCATCTCAAAAAACAAAAAAGAAACCTGAAAAACCAATTCAGGCCATGACAAGAAATAAGGGGTTGGACAAGCCTCACTATACCTTCCCCACTCCCCTTTGGAGCTTAGGCCAGGTTCAAAAGGCCCTCTAAGAATACAGACATTGCCCTTTCCCACAAAGGAAAAGATTGTTCCCTGTTTAACTAGGAGACTTAGTCCTATTAAAAACTTGGGGCCAGGCACAGTGGCTCACACCTGCAATCCCAGGATTTTGGGAGGCTGAAGTGGGCACATCACCTGAGGTCAGGAGTTTGAGACCAGATGGGGCAACATGGTGAAACCCCATCTCTACTAAAGATATAAAATTAGCCAAGCATGGTGACACACACCTGTGATCCCAGCTACTTGGGAGACTGAGGCAGGAGAATCACTTGAACCCGGGAGGTGGAGGTTACAGTGAGCCAAGATCGTACCATTGCACTCCAGCCTGGGCAACAAGAGTGAAACTCCGTCTCAAAAATAAAATAAAATAAAATAAAAAACCGGGCACAGTGGCTCACACCTGTAATCCCAGCACTTTGGGAGACCGAGGTGGGTGGATCACAAGGTGAAGCCCCATCTCTATTAAAAATACAAAAATTAGCTGGGCATGGTGGCACACACCTGTAGCCCCAGCTACTCGGGAGGCTGAGGCAGGAGAATCACTTAAACCTGGGAGGCGGAGGTTGTAGTGAACTGAGATCGTGTCACTGCACTCCAGCCTGGTGACAGGGCAAGACTCTGTCTCCCAAAAAAAAAAAAAAAAAAAAAAAAAACTTGGAAAGAAGGATCCCATGAAGACCAATCATAATATAACCAGTATGGAACGGCCCCCGCTCCCCACTAGGTATTGTTAAGCACTCTCACTGCTGTCAAACTTCAGGGAATCACTAGCTAGGTATACCTGTCCTGGATTAAACAAACCTGTTTTTTGTGAATCCCTGCAGGCACAAGAGAACACCATGACCTATACCTGCAAACCTCTGGAAGACTTAAAGTTGCTATTTCACAAGACAGATAAGTAGCAACCTCTCCTCCTGAGAAACACTTCACTTGTCCTTATGGAATACAGGGACCACCCTAAAGCCCAGCATGATGTCCCTCTTCTTCTTGCTCCCTCCTCCTAATCAATCTAACTCACTGTGAAATGGGAACAAAACTCCATAGTAAGCATTTCCAGAATTATAGCATCAGGAAATAGCCTGCATGATTGCGGAATCTGTCATCAGCACCCTCAGGATAGAGAGCATCACGTTCTGGTGTACCCTGCAAACCTCACAGCCAACTCCCCAAATCTCCTAATTGGCCATAGTGTTCCTTTGGTACCTAGGCCCCTACTTGTAAAATACCTCTCTCCCACACTTAACAGATTCACCTGACTCCTCTCCAATTGCCCTCCCACCCCCAACTATTACCTGGACCTAGGAAGTCGGGTATCTACAGCTCCAGTGTACTAATAATACTATCTTTTGCAGTCATGGTGGTGATAATGACACAGAGGCAGAAATTGCCCATGATACTCTGACCCAACCCTAGTAGCCAAATTCCCAAGGCCATGGCAGGGCAAATGGGATCCCACTTGTAAACAAGGGACTATACATGGTGGCTCCTCCAGGACCAATACATACAAGGGAGAAACGACTGTCTAATTTGGGAAGATGGAGGAAACACTCTCTGGTGGAAAATGAGGGCTATTCAATCACCCCCATTGGAACCTGGAAAAGGTATCTCTATAGACCCAGTTTGGCAATAGAAAACGGACCACATACCTTGCGAGGATTCAATTTGTGCCCCATCTGGGTTCACCTTTAGGGGAAGAAATCCTACCCCGCACCCACTCTCAACCCTTGTAGGGAATCACTTATTCTTCTAGAAATAGCTTTCTATTTTGCTTATCCAAAACTTGGAGTATCAGTGAATATACTTTGGCCACCATTATCCCTTTGGCGGAATCCATTCATAACCCCATAAAACCTAGAAAAACAAGAAGTAAAAGAACAATAGGATTAATTCTGACAGGAATTGGGACAGCAATAGGGGTGGTGGCCCTTTGGGGGGGCTCTGGATAACACAAATCAACGCTAAAAAACATAACTCGGGCCCTAGAATCTCTGGCCACCAGTACAAGTCAGACATTAAGAAAAATTCAGGATCTCTGTACTCTTCAGCATATGTAGCCCTGACAACAGACTAGTCTTGGATTGTTTACTGACTGAAAAAGGTAGAGTCTACACTGCTATCAATAAGATCCGCTTCACATATATTAACAACTCTGGACAGGTTGAGGTTAACCTCAACATTCAAAAGTTCTAAGAGCAAGCCACCTGGTTACATATATATAACCAGGGAACTGACCCCAACTACATCTGGTTGACCATAAAAAGCACCCCTCTGGCCAGGCACAGGGGCTCACGCCTGTAATATCAGCACTTTGGGAGGCTGAAGTGGGAGGATCACTTGAGTTCAGGAGTCAAGACCAGCCTGGGCAACATAGTGAGACTGTGTCTCCACAAAAAAATTTAAAAATTAGCTGGGTATACTGGCACACACTTGTGGTCCCAGCTACTCAGGAGGTTGAGGCAGGAGGATCACTTGAGCCTGGGAGGTTGAAGCTGCAGTGAACCATGATTACATCACTGCGCTCGAGCCTGGGCAACAGAGTGAGATCCTGTCTCAAAAAAACCCAAAATATAACAACAAAAAGATACCCTCCCAAGCCTCACCTGGTTTCTACTCTTTTTAGGACCTCTAGTGGCTATCTTGTAACTATCAGTCTCTGGCCCTTCCTCCTTTAGCCTCCTTGTAAAGTTTGTGTCTTCTAGATTACAACAATTTCCATGTGAAGATGATGCTAGCACACGGCTTCCAACTCATCCTTTTTCTGACCCCTTAGATCAGGCATCAAGAGATTTTTACTCTTCCAATGCTAGGCAGGGCCAATGCCCATAAAACCAACAGGAAGCAGTTGGAGAAGATGGACTTCCACCCTTCTACAACCCTGTAAGATTGAAAAGGAGTACATAATCTCTGAGGGGAGAGTGAGGTAGGAGAGAAACAGGATTTGTTTTCCAAGCACTGGCCAGAGACCCTGCTGAACAACACAAGAGCTGATCAAAACAGGATGCAGCAAAGAAAGCAGTCAAAACCAGTTACAACCAAGATGGAAACAAATGTGACCTTTGGTTGCTCTAATTACTATACCCTAATTATAATGCATTTGCATGCTAAAAGAAACTCCAGTGGGTCACAGGGAGCCAGGCCTGGTGGCCAGAATGTATCATGATGCTGGACCTGGTGGTGCTACTGCTCAGTGTGGTGGATCATTTCAACAGAATCAGCAAGGTTGGAAACCAGAAATGCATTCTTCATGTGCTTTTGGGCTCGTGGCAAATGAAAAGTACTTGATGTATCCAACAGTTTTGCAGTCCGTTTTAATGAAGATGACAAAGATGATTCTGATTTTTAGCCCATGATTATTTGGAAAACATGTATTAGAATGCTTAAGAGGGTCAATGCCAGAGAAATAATAGTTAGGTAGTACCACACAGGCCCTAAACTACACAAGAATGACATTGCCTTCAATGAAATTATGAAAAGATACTGCCGTAACTCAGTACTGATCACTATTCACATGAAAACAAAGGACTTACGGCTGCCTACAGAAGCATGTATTTCATGTAGAAGTCTATGATGATTAAACTTCAGCCTTCAAAACATTTGAGCATGTGACCAGTAAAACTGGAGCAGAGGAAACTGAGGAAATTGGAGTTGAACACTTGCTACAAGATAACAAAGACACAATCTTTCTCTGTGGATCACAAACCAGATCCTGGGTTTGATGGGAGTGAACTCCAAGCTCCTGGACAACAGAAGCTACCTGGAAAAAACTGCCACAGGCAAGCTGCCCACCAACCACCAAATCATCTATCAGCTGCAGGACGTCTTCAAGCTGCTGCCAGTCATCAGCCTACAGGAGTTTGTCAAGGCCTTTCACCTAAAGACCAATAACCAAATGGTGGTGGTGTACTTGGCGTCGCTGATCCATTCTATGGTCACCCTGCACAACCTCATCAAGATTGCCAACTGAGATGCAGAGAAGAAAGAAAGGAAAAGGAAGAGAGCAAAAAAGAATAGAAAAGAAGAGAAAGACAAAGAAAAAAAGTGATAAAAAAAAGAGAAAAAAGAAACAGTAAAACATATAGTTTTTTATTTTGTAAACTAAAATCTTATAAACTAAATCAGTGTGCTACTACTGGATTCTTTTCCACTTTAACTGCTTGTTAAAAAGCTGTCCTGGGCCAGGCATGATGGCTCATGCCTGTAATCCTAGCACTTTGGGAGGCCAAGGCGGGTGAATGACTTAAGGTCAGCAGTTTGAGACCAGCCTGGCCAACATGGTTAAACCCCGTCTCTACTAAAAATACAAAACTTAGCTGGGCACGGTGGCATGCGCCTGTAGTCTCAGCTACTTGAGAGGCTGAGGCAGGAGAACTGGTTGAACCCAGGAGGCGGAGGTTGCAGTGAGCCAAAATCACGCCACTGCACTCCATCCTAGGAAACAAAGTGAGACTTTGTCTCAAAAAAAAAAAAAAAAATGCTGTCCTGATTAGAGCACTCTGCTTCCAGTCACTTTTGCTGTGGCACTGCGTTGAAGTAAATGGATAAAGGGATGATCTCGAACCTAAACTGCAGCTTCAGTTGCTATGACTTGGGGATAGGACAGTCAGCTCAGGCTTCAGACTATGTGAGAAAAATGAAGAGACGTCAACATAACATTTTTGGTTCTCTTCAATCTTTTTTTTTTTTGTCATCAGTTATCATTAGTTTATTATAAAAGAGGAATATGTAAATTATTTACATGATGAAAGATTTCAGAACTTCAGTGGAATGGGCAGCTTCACGTTGATGCCATTTCAATAGTGACTTATTTCAGTCTACGTACTTTCCAAGAATGTCACCATCTCTAAATAGGAAATAATCCTTGTCAT
>CAUYLG010060584.1:0-35069 GCA_963573385.1 Cacajao melanocephalus
ATTGGTCATAGAAAGAGTGGACCTGGACTTGGCAAGTTGCCATTGGCAGCCCAGCAGAGGTACCCACAGGTGGGCTGGAGCAGGCAACAGATTGACCGGTGAGGAAACAAAGCATGGGCACCTGTATTGGTCAGAGAGAGAGCCTGGACCCGGACTTGGCGAGCTGCCATTGGTCAGGCTCTCGGCAGGATTTTTAATTTTGGGCTGACAGCATGATTTAGTGCTGAGTGTGGGGCTAGGGGTGGAATGCAGGAGTGGGTGTGGGGAGCTTACATGGAGAAGGCAGGCGCCGGTAGGATGTCCGGCCTCCTGATAAGTGTTATCAGGAGCGGAGGGAGTGAGTATTGTCCATCCGGCTCCTGGCAAGGCCATCGGCCTTACATTTAGATCTCAGGGAAATTTTTTTTTTAATAGAAGGAATAAATTGCCCCTTGTTTCCCAGTTAAGACACCTAAGAAGCTTAATCTGTAATGATGTCGTCTGTGGTTACTCTCGGAAGCCTTATGTTGAAATAAGTGGCCAACTGTCTCTCTTCTGTCCTCGTATGTGCCAGTATTGTCAGTCCTGCCTGTAGAAAGGAAAAACCAAGTTTTTAACACCCCGTATTAGAATGTGTATTTTCTGCAGAGACTGTTTCAAAGGAGGATGGAGTTGGAATATTACTGACTACCAGCGTGACTCTGAAGGTGTATTATAGATTTTTACAGGATTTTAATAAGGTTTTTTAAAAGCTGATTTGCGAAGTCAACCGTCATTGAGAACTTTGTTTCTGTAGGAAAATGTACTCACTGAACTAACTCCTTATGTTGTATCAGGGCTATAAAGGGCCCACGTATGTAGAGAACTTCAGTAGTCTTGATTACGGCTGCTAAATAGGTCGTTCTGTTGAAAATAAATTTAACTTTATTAGAAAATAGAATGATAATTGAAGAGAAGTTAATTTAGGAATTTTGTAAAAAACTTGGCTATGATTATGGTACTGACACAATAATATGGGGCTAGTACTTATGGCAACCCCGTAAGAGTAATTCTATAAAATTTTAAGCATATCTATATTTGTTTTACACTGATCTTCTGACTATAAATCATTCTGTCAGTTGCATAGTAACATATAAGTTCAACCTTCCCAGTCCGTAATTGGCCAAACTGTTATAAAACCAAATTATGCAGCAGTGAGGAAAATAGAAACTTGAATGAATGCTGTTGAAATAAGTTTAGAATGTCTCAAATTTATCCTCAGAATTCACACTTTCTCTGTTTTCAAAGAAGACCTCTCATACACACTGAGTGTTATTGGCAGGTTTGACATGGTTGGAGTCTTATGTGCAGAGATAATATGTATCTGTCATTGGTTTTCAGGAGCCCCTATGAAAGGGCTTGATTTTGCTGGTTGGAAGCCTTTGTTGGCATCAGCAAAGCCAAAGAGTTTTAGGCAAGGTTAACAGCCACTTCATATGTAATAGGTTTATGCAAACTGTGATCTTTATATTGATATATAAGATACATCACTGTTGTCTTAACATCTAGATGAAAAGGAAAAAAATATGTTTTCTACATCAAAATCTTTAGACTTAAAAATCTCAGTGATTCATGGTATTAATTAAAAGAGAAAAGAAAAATTTGCTTTGACCTGAATATGTGTAAGGGTCATTAGAAGGATTAGTGCTTGGGTTGCTTGTGAGTTTTCAGGCAAAGGGACATACAGCTCAACTTTTTTATATTGCACCTGATCAGTGATTAATACTTACGAGGCTTCAGGGGCTAAGTATAGTTGCTGATTTATTTGCAGCTCTTACTCCACTTCAATTGTTTAAATACAGTGAAGAGTCCATGGTGAAAAACAGAGTAGAAGAAATTTGGGATCCATCAGCATAAACAGATATAAGTGTTGCTTTGCCCAAAATAATAAAAAGTAAAAAAATTAAAAGTACCTGTTAATTAATTATATTATTTGTAAAACACAGTGACATAAATGATATTTTCCTGCAATGTGTTATTTATTATTTTGACAATTTCTGTCACTATCTTGAGAAAGAATCTCTTATCCAAATTAAAACTAAGTAAAAAACTATTTAAGAAACATTATGAGACAAAAGGCTTTTTCAGAGTTATCACTACTCAGCATAGAACCTGAAGCCCATTGGGGGGAAAAAAATCAGGTTTATAAAATTGAGTAATTTTTAATATTAAATTTTTCCAAAAACACTTTTTAAATTTTCTGAAAATTATTTTTTGTTGGCCATATAATCACGTTCTGCCTAAGCTTTTATGTTTTAAATATGTGATGTAATATTTAGTGATTTTAAATGTTCTTCCTGTGTGAGTCCAATTGAGCTGTTCTTGTTTTCCATGTGGAGAATGTTGTCTACTTTCATTTTGGAAATGATTTTTTATGGGTTGCACCATTGGATACACGTGTTCCAAGAACTAAACAACTGCTATACAAGTGAACTTTGAGACATGACTCATTCCTGAATTTGGGATGGTTTGCAAACTCAAGACTATCAGTTAAAAGTACTAATAGTGAAGTTAACTTACATCACTGGCTGACTCTTATGTATTTTTTCCTACAAAAAATATGTTATAATAATACCTTATTCACAACTCAGGTATAATTTTCAGTTTTAGGCGATTTATACTCTTGAATTTTTAAAGCAGTGAATCATTTTGTTTTGTCAGATTAATTTTGCAGCTACATCAGAAAACTAAATGATGTGGTTATTTGTAAAAGCTACTTGAAGTAGATAGATGGCAAATCATTGTGAGGTGAAGTATCTCCAGAGTGATAATCATAGCCATTTAGAGGTTATTTTTGTGTTTATAAAGATAGTAATCATAACAACAGATATTAAATTACTCTATTTAATACAAACAACAATCATATGTCTGGGTACATTGCTTCAATAACAAGGGTAATTTTAAACAAAATTATGTATACTAACTGCCTTATCTATTTCTATTGCTAGCATCCTAGACTAAGCTTTTATCATCTTACAACTGGATCAGATTGTCTCTCTGTTGCTCTCTTCCTCTGTCTCTCTCCTCCCCCCGGCCCCGATTCTGTCTATCATCACAGGTTTGAGTACTTACTATGTGCTAGAAATAGTGCAAAAACCTGAGGACACAGTGGGAATCGAGAAAAACCTAGTCTTGACTACAATTGAGTTTATGGTATTGCAGAGAAGACTGATATTGATAGCTAATTGGGATTCGATAATTGGAATGTGTTGCAGAAGGGGAAGTTTAGGAACCATGGGAGACTATAACAGGATCATCAGTATCCTTAGCTGAGAGCAGAACAGTTGAGTAGAAGATGACCATATAATTAGGAAAGAGGTGAGGTAGGATGGAGCAAGTGTGTTAAGCAGAGCCAAGAGCACATGGAAAGGCCAAGACTGAAAAAGAGCTAGAGCTCTAACCAGTATTGTTATAGTGATGAAGACTGTTCACACAGATTTCATAATGTAGACAGAGATTCTAGACCTTGTGTTCTAGTCAGACCTAAATGCTAATCTGGACTGTGTAATTTATTATTTTTGATTTAGGGAAATGACTTAATGACTGTAAACCTTTATTTCCTGATAAGCAAAACACGACAGTACCTTCTTGTACATAGGATTATTGTGAGGATTTAAATGAGGGAATGCATATAAAGCTCTTAGCATAGTGCCTATAAGTGCTCAGTAAATGGTAGCTATTAGTTAGGTAAAATAGACTAAACTTGCTGATCCTTGCAAGCCTTCTTTTTAGCCTTTGATTCTTTCTTCAGTTTATTCTTAATATTACAGGTTCACAACCCTTTTCTGAAATTCTAAAATCTGAATGCTCTGAAAACAGACTTTTATCATTTGGCCCCAAACCCCAACCTTCTTAAGGCTGTATAGGTAGTCTTTGTCCTGTTTTGTGGAATATCCATGTTTTCCTTTTAAACTTGAATGCATTTGAGTTAATGTGTTACCCCAGATCCTGCTTAGTGTATTTTGTAAGACATGATCCACCTAGCATATTCCTTTCTAAAACGTGAAACGTGCTGAGTTCCAAAACGTGTTTGGCCTGAAAGGTTTCAAATAAAAGATGGTAGATGTGTGCCACCCAAAGTCAGCTTTCTAAAATACTGCTTTCTCCATGTTTGTCTTCAAATCAGAAAATCGTAAGAACCCCCAGTGGTTCTCCAATTTAGTCTAGACTATTCCTTGTGGTTTTCAAGACTGCCTCTAATCCACCCTACACATTCAAATTTTAATACCGTTGTACTTGAATCCTTTGTTTCATGAGTCTGTTCTCCTCAACTTCCCTGAAGTAAAATGTTAGTGCTGCTTTTTGTCTGACTTCCTTCTCTTTCTCTCTTTGTGGCTCTTCAGATCCTACCCATCAATTAGGCCACAATTCTTTGTAGTATCTTAATGAAGCTATATTTATCTGTTTCTTCCCTGAATTCTTATTGTACTTAAATGATTTATTTACCAATATTTGAGCAGATATTATGCTCCAGCTACTGTTCTAAGTGTCAGAGATCTGAAAGTGAGTAAGACAGTTAAGGACTGTAGTGTTAGGGAACTTGTTTTCTAGAAGGTAGAACACAAACAAGTAAATAAATGAACAGTATCATTTCAGATAGCAGTTAATGCCATGAAGATAAGAGAGGAGGATAGTGCCTTGGGAGAAGGAGAAGCTACATATTTGAGAAACTCATAGTTTAGCGTTTGGTTATTTTTGTTTTTATATGGTTAGTTTTTTTTTTTGGAGATGGAGTCTTACTCTGTCACCCAGGCTGGAGTGCAATAGCTTGATCTCGGCTCACTCCCACCTCTGCCTCCTGGGTTCAAGCGATTCTGCTGCCTCAGCCTCCCAAGTAGCTGGGATTAGAGGCATCTGCCACTACGCCCAGATAATTTTTGTATTTTTAGTAGAGATGGGGTTTCACTAAGTTGGTCAGGCTGATCTTGAATGCCTGGCCTCAGGTGATCCACCCGCCTGGGCTTCCCAAAGTGTTGATATTGCAGGTGTGAGCCACTGTGCCTGGCCTATATGGTTAGTTTTTACTCCCTAGTTAGACTGTAAATGCCTTAAGGGAAGAATCCTCAAACTTCTATGAGCCATAAAGTGTTGGGCATAAAATGGGTGCTTGATTAAGGTTTGGTTGAGAAATTTGTCCTTTTTTGACAGAGAAGGTAAAAATCTATTTATTAAATATAGAACACTACTTGGCTAAATAATCGATCTAATGGTATCTCTTATGTACAAAGTACTGTGTTGGGTTTTGAAATGTTTGTATTTGGGTAAAGCTAGCTGTTTCATTTCTGTTGCTTTTTATTCATAGACTAAGAAAGAAGAGCTTTTATGTCCAAATAATTTTTTTCCATTTGAAATGGTTTAATATTGTGTACCCCCAAACTTTGAGACAGGTCTCAGTTAATTTAGAAAGTTTATTTTGCCAAGGTTGAGTATGTGCCTATGACACAGCCTCAGGAAGTCCTGACGACATGTGCCCGAGAAGGTGGTCAGGGCATAGCTTGGTTTTATAAATTTTAGGGAGACAGGAGGCATCAATCAATATGTGTAAGAAGTACATTAGTTCCATCCAGAAATGCGGAGACAACTCAAAAGTACTCCCCCCCCCCCAGGGGCTTCCAGGTCACAGGTAGGTGGGAGGGAGTCAGATGGTTGCATTCTTTTGAGTTTCTGATAAGTCTTTTCAAAAGAGGCAATCAGAGTATGCATCTGTCTCTGTGAGCAGAGGGATGACTTCGAATAAAATGAGAGGCAGTTCCCAGCTTGAGGAGGACCAGGATATTTTCCTTTCTCTGTATAAAGCAAACAAACATTCTTTCTATACCTGCAAAGGATGCTACTACTCTAAAAGTTGAATTATTCCTGCAATTGTTTCTGCTTAATTCAGGCACGAAGTGACTTCCTCCAATTCATTAGTGTGAACATTTTTAAAGACCTAAGTGGCAGACATATTTCCTGAACCATTTTCCCTTAGTCCTGAAGCTGATCAGGTTTGTCACACAGAGACTGCTGGATCCCCATGTCATAATCACCCCTCCTGGCAGTTCAAGACTGAGCTTTATGGCAAGACAATTCATTTAAGATTGAGCATAACTTATTATGACAGATTTATCAGTTATCCGGTGAAGTAACAAAGGCTTTTGCTTCGTGAAGAAAACTGAAACCCTATACTGTGATGTCATATTTGATCTCTTATAGATAAATGTTTTATTCTTTATAAATTGAAAGAGCATCTTGAGAAGAAAATCTCAAAAGGATTTTTTTTCTTGCCATAAAAATCATGGAACGAATTTTGATTTGTAATAGCAAAGAACTCTGGTGGGTTAAAATTTGAGAATTTTGATTTGACAGTACTTCTGAGATGGTGTGCTTATGGTCACAAAAATATAAAAGTATTGCTCTACTAAAATGATGAAATGGACAGTTCAAGATGTTAACAATGGCAGAGGAAAGTGGAGAATTGGAACTTAATATCTGTAACTTCATCTTCTCAACTACTAGGCTTTTATGCTTTGAGGGCAGGGCCATCCGTATCTCTCTAAATCCCCAGTGCCTCGCACCACCACTCCATCTAGCATCTAATCTTAAGTGCTAATGGTGATAGAGGACTAGTGCTTAAGATGAAGTGTAGGTGTCTGAAAATGACCCTTACTGTTAGAAAGGAGATGAAAGAATGTTAGGGAATAATTTTAAGTACACACAGTAAACAGTTCAATGATTACAAAAGCGAAAATTTGTTTTCTGAAAGGTCATCTTAGACTCAAACTTGTACATTGAGCTTAGTTCTAAAAATAAAATTAGACATAGCTTTCTTGGTGAAGTTAAACACAACTGAGAGGTACTCAACGAACACAAAATATCTTTATAATAATGCGTTCGAATACCTGAACAGGATGTTCAGCTTGGTTACCAGGTCACTGGCCTTGAGTTGTTTGGATTGGTCTTACTGGTTTTTAAAGTTCAGGAATGAGTATAGGATCTGAAAAGTTGCAAGGCAGGCCTTTGAATAGGAACTACTTCCCTCTGTGACTGCTGCTGATCTGAATAGGGATTGGGCAGGGATGTCGTCCAGAGAAATCAAGCCCTGAATCAGTGGTTGATGTTGATTACCTTTCTCAAGGTCCTTTCTGACGTAGAAAATATATGGAGATTATAATAGGGTATTACCATATAAGAGCTCTCAGAAGCTTTGTATTATGATTATTCTTTCATTCCTCTGATCTTCAACTAGAGTGTGACCTCCTTAAAGGAAGAGAGCATGCTTACCTTGTTTACCACTGTATTCCCTGTGCCTAGTACTGAACAGGTGCATAGTAGATGCTTAAATATTTGTTCAGCTGAAATGAAGTTTGTTTTTTGCATCCTATTGTACCTGCTATTCTTGGAGCACAAGAAACTTAAGGCAGGTAGAGAGTTGACCCTTCATCTCTATTGTAGTGGCCAACTTAACTTATTTTCTTTAAAAGAAAAGAAAATAGTCAAATAGTACAGATACATTTTTTTAGTTGGTGGTGAGACTTTTGAATTATATGCAGTTTTGTTGTCTAATTTCTGTGGTAGTAGAGTAATTGCACGATGTTTATAAAACATTGTATTACCATGTAACATTAGCAATAAGAGAGTTGAATCTTTACATCTTGCTGTTTTTGTTAATTTCTGCCTGATTGAGAAAATTAAAACTTAATTTTCTTACAATAATGACTCTTGCATTGCAATCACAACTTCAGCATTAGAATTTATAAGTAAGTCAGCCATTTCTCTTAGTCTTAAGGGGTTGAGAGTCTGGAGTGATACTTTTATAATTATACAATACTCATCTAATACTATACTAAGTTGTATTTAATATAGCTGATCATAAATGAAGTTTAATAAACTCTGATTGCTTGACTAATGCACAATCTTATTGCTTTTCCAGAGTTGATTTTAATGAAAATATATAGTCACTATACGTATTGGTACAATATGCCCTCATTGTAATGAGCATGATCATTAGATTTGCATAATAGAAACTTACTAAAATGACTTTAATCAGTGCTTTTAATTCAGGGGTATGACTCTAATAAAGATTTTTGGGGGGGTCATTTTTGTTCCTGATTTTTTTTTAACTCCGTAGTAGCTCTGTAGTTTGTACACAGAAGTAAAATCCATGTTTACTTGCAAGTGGTGTTAGAGAGATACACCCACCTGCATAAATGAAATTAGAGAGCTTGCACCTGAAGAGCATCATTATAAATGAAAAAATATTTTTGGTGTTTCTGTTGTTATTCTCGAGTCCTTTTATACCTTTCTTTTTTGACTAATATAAAAAGATAATTGTGTGGCAGAAATGATTTAATTTTGTTTGCAGATCGTTGAATCCTAACTTATACAATGATTTCAATGCATTTTTAATGTAAGTGGCTAAACATTACCCCTTCTGAAATTCGGCCTCTTCATGTTTGTTTAAAGATTTTCCTTTACAGTAGACCATATTTGTTCTTTTTTTCTGAACAGTTATAATGAAGAGCTTTAAATAGTATTATTGTATTTATGAAAGTAGATTTTTACATGAGGGAAATCTGAGAAAATATCCATATTAAATGTATGTGGTTATATGGGATATCTACTCTAGTTGAATGAAATTTACAAATCAAGAAATCAGGAGTGGAGTGTTTTTCTTTGTTTCTCTATCACAAGTAATTAGGATAATTTTTTACATAAGTATAATTTCCTATGTGCCTTAGGGTGGGTACTCTATCATTCTTGAAGATGTCTGTTAGGAAAAAAAAGTTCTTTAAGAATGAAACAAAGCACAGGCCTTCTCTAGTATTTTGACCAGGGGTCCACATTTGGTTTACCAACAACAAAACTTTCAATTCAAGGGAAGCTCTAGAATTAGAAATGTATATCGCAAAATGGACATTCCAGATCAAACGGAACAGTAGGGGCACAAACAGGACATCATAGGAGTATGCATTGGGAAAGAGGATTTTAAATTTTGTTTTCTATAGAATAGGGGTCATAAGGGAAGAAGTAGAAGGTAGCCTAGAGCTGAATCATACAGGGCTTTAAATTCCATATTAAGGATATACATCTTTATTCTATAGGTAGTCAGCAGGAATTGAATATTTATGAACAGGAGGGAGTATGATAGTCATTCATACTCATAATTGACCCTCAATGTGTCAAACACTGCTTTAGGCATTAGGGTTGCATCCCTAAATGAGATGGGCAGAAATCCCTGTCCTTGTGGAGCTTATATGTTTTTTGTTGGAAAAACAGACCAAGATAACGATAATGAAGTAAATTATAAACTATGTTAGAACATGCTAAATCTTGATCAGGAGTAGTGCCAGGAATGTGTAGAGGGAGGCTGATGTTTCCATTTGAAATAGGACGGACAGGGTAGCCTCACTGAGCAAAACCTTGGAAGCGGGGTGAGGGAGTAAGCCATACGGAACATGGAAAAAGAGCATTCCAGGCAGAGAGAAGAGCCAGTGCATGTGGCTTATTGCCTTGGGGAGCTGTGAGGTGATCAGTGTGACTGGAGCTGGGGGAATGAAGGGACAGTAGTAAGAGATAAGGTCAGAGGGATATGGAGAGTGTACAGATCAATAGGGCCTTGTAGGCCATTGTAATGACTTTGACTTGCACTAGGAGGGAAAATAGAGCCCTTGGAAAGTGTTGAGCCAAGGAGTGACATGATGTGACTTCAGTTTTCACAGCATCACTTTGTCAGCTGTGTTCAAAATTAACTGTAGGAGAGCCAAGGTGGAAGCAAGGAGGTAGATTAGGAAGTCACTACAGAAATGTAATTGAGAGCTGATGGTGGATTGCACCACAGCTTTGCAGACTGCAGAATGATTATCATGGGACTGGATAGCTGCTTAGTTATTGGAAATGAAGGAGAGGAAGGAGAACAACATGATGTTGAAGGCTTAAACCTAGATAAGTGGAATGTAGGTGGAGCCAGTAACAAATGTTAGTCTCTTGTTTGTAAAATGAGAGGCTTTTACTAGATTATCTCAAATTCCATCTGACTTGAATAGTTTCTACCTCTATACTTTGTGGTTTAATATAGACAAAAAGTATGTTAATTCCAAAGAAAAGTAGTGAGGGGAAGAGAAGACTTCAGTCTCATCTCATAAGACCAATTGAACATATGGCTACCAATGCTTTTTTTCTTGTGTCTGTCTCCCATGATTAAACTGTCAACATGTATTCAACTGAGATACAGATTTAAAACATTTTAGACATGCATGCCTTAACTTAGATAATTTGACTAAAGCAAATAGTATTTTCCCTTAATTTACATTCTCGCTTTGGAGATATAGATGGGTTTCCAGCCTGGAGTTTATAACCCCAAAAGATGAGAAGAAAAGGAAAGCAGTGGTTTCATGAAGAACTGTATAGTCTGTCTCAAAAACCCAGGGAGACAAGCACACATTGGGGTGGTAGCAGGGTTAGTTGAGGCACTTTTGATACTTTGTCATTTTCTCTCTGATTTGGTATTGCAGGAAATCATGAAGCTGGCCATTTGTTAAAAACAGTTTTCTATAACCCACTAGAAAAATTAAGGAGAAAATACCTGGTAGAGAGAGTTGCAGGGTGAATTCATCCTTCTTAAGGTGGTTTCAGTTCTGGTGTAAATAATCCCAACTTTTTTCCTAGGCAGTAAAGATTGATTGGGGTTTGTGTCAGCAGGATGTGATGAAGACGTGGTACAGAGATTAGAAGTTTAGATCCCTGAGGGAATCAATGGATTAAAAGTAGTAAAGAAGAGTTATACATAGAATAGCATATTTTCCTCAGCTGATCTGGGGAGGATGGTCTTTAACAGCGTTGGATTGGTGGTATTTAAAGACAATTTTCTGAGATCCTGAGACCAAGCAATTTTCATTTACCCAAAACATAATGGAATCCTCCCCACAGGGAGGAGACCCTATTTTTTTAGTGTGCATGACCAAGTTGATACACATTATTCAGTTTCTGTTTTAAGAAATAAATTTATAGGATCTGGCAGAACATTAAATTCAATTTCTAACAAACAATTTAAAAAATCTGGTTCTTGGCCTGCCTCAGTGGCTCATACTTGTAATCCCAGCACTTTGGGAGGCCGAGGCAGGCGGATCACGAGGTCAGGAGTTCGGAATTAGCTGGGCATGGTGGTGGTGGGCACCTGTAATCCTAGCTACTCGGGAGGCTGAGGCATGAGAATTGCTTGAACCTGGGAGACAGAGGTTGCAGTGAGCCAAGACCATGCCACTGCACTCCAGCCTGGACAACAGAGTGAGACTCCGTCTCAAAAAAAAAATCTGGTTCCTTCCTAATCACATGCCTAATTGGTACTTCAACATGTTTATAATAAGAATTATATTTCATGTCCGTCATATGTTATTGTGAGGTCTTGAACTATTTTCTGAATCATGGAAGATTACTACATTGTTAGGTATTGCTTTAGTATTACTGTACTCAAATTCTTCAAATAATGGTGTCATGTATGTTCAGTTTTATGTTCAAATAAGTTTAATTTTATTTAGAATATCCTATTAAAATATTTGTAATATGTTTATAAGAATATTTTTTAAAAATAAGTTCAGTTTTATTTAAAATCTTTATAAAAGTCTCCTTTAAATATCCATCAGGAGTAACACAGTTCTTAGGCCACACTGTTTCATTATATTTCATTCCTGTTAAATGTGACATTTTTCCTATTGTACATGTTGTTTTTTAAATTTAGGTATTTTAAAAGCCTGAGGATTCATTTCCAAACTTCTATATAACTTGCCAGAGCATATGATTTTGTTGTATCTTTTCTCACATATCAGCACTATGGTAGTGACGTCTGGTCTAGATCTGATTTGGGACCTTGGGAGCCGTATTTAAAAACAAATGTATACACCTTCGCCAAACCTTCATTTTCAATCATTAAAAACTTTTTTTTTCTTTAAAGAATGTATTGTTTATATGTTTGAACGTTCTGGTTCTTTTTGACTTTACAGTTAATAAAAATGAAAATTATTATTTTCTTGTTTGATCTGTGAATTTCTCTTATCTGATTGGCATTTCTTTTTGTTTGTTTCTTTTTGGTTTTAATAGAACATTCAAATAAAAACTTTGGCAGATGATGTGGTAAGGTGGTTTTAGCAGCATGCTATTACATTACTTATGCATGTTGCCTTTTTATTAGATAGGTGGACATAAAAGCATTGATATATGTAAGATATGAAATGTCTGGATATTTACAAAGTATAGAAGAATGGAATAATTGTCAATAGAGTGACTTCCTTTTCGAATATTAATAGAAACAATTATATGAGATCCCAACAGAATTTTGATATCATCATCCTGATATTTACCTTAACCAAATGTTTTTTAAAATCTCCATGTGAATCTAGACTCTGGAAAACACAGATGCTTCCTTTTTTGATGGCCAAATAAATTGCAAATATATTAAACATTAATGTTGGAGGAAATTAATTTCCATTAGAAAGGAAATTAAGTTCATTATGTTAGTCAGATGTGTGCTACTGAATTTAAAAACCAATATTTTAAAGCTGAATTTATCATAGTATATCTTATTAAAAGTTATGGGCTCAAAATTTATGCCCTTTTATAGTTAAACTATAAAAAAATGGTATTTTGAGCATTATCAGTTTTTTCTATGTGAAATTACCTATCTACAAATAATGTAAAGTATTCTTAGCGCTCAAAGGAGATGAAAGTATGTGGCTTAACTACATTTTCTTACTGAAGTATAGCTGAAATCAAAAGCTAATTTTTTAGATAAACTGAAAGTCACAGTATATCAAATATATATGTTATTAATGCTACTCAGTAAAAAGGCTAATACTGCAAAAGTAAATATTAAGTGATGGGAAAGGAGAAGAGTTATGTTGATTTAATGGTCAGTTGCATATTTAAATGCTTTCATGTCCACTATATTTTTTAGTGAAATTTGATTATTGGATATATCCTCAGCTTATTTGGGATTACTTAACTTTTCTCTTGAGTTGTTTGAAGATATACTATATAACTAAACCAAATTAATTTCCCTCAAAAAGTTAAAAGAAAATGTGAAAATATAGTTCATGATGATTAGAAGAAATGAATATTAAGTTAATGTGAAGACTGGGATGGGAACCAGGGGCTGGTGGATTTAGGAAAGTCACCTTCTCTGTGAAATGAGGGGATTGGTTTAGATGATTTTTCAAGTTTCTTCTCATCTCTAAAATATTATGATTTATATAATCTCTTTGTAAGCAACCATGTACTCAAATCACTTTTGTAATCCTAAATAAGCTGCTTAAAACTGCTCATGTTTCTTTCAAAGTATACCTTTTAGTTTTTATAAAGTATTCTTTAACTTAATAAAATAAAAGGTATGCTCATTAATGAGTTCACATAATTTTACATAAGCTATGGTAATAACTTCTGTGATGCTTTTTGTATTGTTGAAGTAATTATATAAGGATTCTGGTAACGTGGCAGTGAAGATGCACTGTACTGATATTTAACCTGTCTGCTTGTTTAATGTGAGCTTGGTGGTATGCATGTGCTTCCTAACAGAAACCATAATAAAACTGAGTTGCATTCAGTTTTATGCACATTACTAATTTTTGATGTCTCATGTTTTGTGGTTTAAAATAGAATATCCCATTTACATGCAACTGAAGTCATTAACTCACTTTATGTGAAATAGAAAGCTAATTATTAGAGATTTTACATAGAATCAATGGTTCAAAGTCAATATCTATAAAACAGCAAGTTCATAATAATATTTGTAGAAATAAGAAATTTGTTTGTTATATTTCCAGTAAATAGAAAAGGTGATGTTTTTATCTTTGTTTTGCTTTGTCATTGTTCCCAAATTTTAGGGAAGAAAAAGCTGGGGGAAAATAATAATAGTGACAATAATAATAAATAGCAGCTAAGTGCAGTAAACATATTAACTTATTTAAATTTCACAATAACCCTATGGAGTGAGTAATGTCAATATCCCTATTTTAGAGATAAGGAAACAGAGAGAGACCAAGTAACTTTCACAGGGTTACTCAGCTAGTAAATGGCAGAGCTTGGACTGAAACCGAAGTAATCTGTTTTCAGAGTCCATGCTCTTAACCCTTCTACTGCTACACTGACAAATTGTTCAAATATACTTGTCACAATTTTTGCAACTTTGAAGGAGAAAAATATTACCATAATTTTCTCTTAGAATTGGATATCAGTAGCTCTTTTTAGTGTCTTTCTCTTTTTTCATAGTTCTAAAGTTGCCAACAAAAACACATTCTCACTGAAACAACCAGCAGGACTTTGATCCGAGCCTTTTTTTCCCCACATATTTACTGTGCAAAACAAAAATGACAAGGGACTAAGTTTTACTTTTGAAGAATACTTTTCACCCCCAGAGTTCTGAGGCTGAAGAGCTACTTCAAGGTTTCAAAATAGTACAATCTCTAACTGGAGCTTGCTGCTTAAAATAATATTTTGTCAAAAGACAATAATGACATATATTATACTAAGTACCATTTTGATGTTCTTCATGTTAGTAGTTCTTGATCTTTTTCTCAGGACTTTTTATTTATTTATTTTTGTTTGCAGCGTGACCGAATTACAAGTTTTAGAAAATCTACTGTCAAAAAAGAAAAACCTCTTATTCAACATCCTATTGATTCTCAAGTCGCAATGAGTGAGTTTCCTGCAGCTCAGCCATTATATGATGAACGATCTTTGAATTTGTCAGAAAAGGAAGTATTGGATCTCTTTGAAAAAATGATGGTAAGTTAGACGCCTAATTTTCATGTAATTTTAAAATGTGTGTGCCCAGAATAGCACTGAGTTTTAAGTAGGTGTGTTTGTGAAGAGACCAGAAACTTGATATAACAAAACTATTGGCAAAAGTATCTGTTTTTTTTTCTTTTTTCTTAGCAAAAATGTCCTTACCTGTCTGTCTCTTCCACTGTGAGCTCCTAAAAGTAGAAGCAGTTTTATTTATCTTTGTTTTCTACTATTTAGTAGTCTCTAGGACATTGAATCAATTTTTCAATGAACTGATTTGTGTGTGTGTTTCTATAGAGCAAAAGAGGCCTAAGTCCACTTTGCTGAAAACGGCACAAGGTCTCTTGTTGGATATATGAAATTGAGTTGGGAGGGTAGAGAGTAACAATAGAAGGGACAGAGAAATTAATTCATCTAAGTTTGTTCTGTTAGCAACATTCACACAACCTACATTTTCTAGCATTTTTTTTTCTATGTTTTATAGGTTGTGGCCTAAATAATTTCCTATATTAGGTAATGAATACAGTATTTTGAATATTCAGAAGTTTATGGCAGGAGAGGGGAGAAAATGAGGCATTACATATTACGTTGGTTAATTTGACCAGAGAAGAACTAGAGATCTTGATTGGTGATTTATTCATTCAAAAGGATCCCACATGTTACTATACATTTTTTGTGGTTCTCTATTTATCTGTAGTTAAGAGTCCACAGGAATTTCAAAGGTCACCTTACATCAAAATAAAAGGTTAAGAATCAATGAAATCTAGACCCTGCTGTGCCCACTATGGAACATCTTGTCATCACCTCTCCCCGTACCTTCATGATTTATCTCCTGCACCTAGAAGAGTTAGTAGGCCTTTAATAAATATTTGTTGGTAGTTGTTGAATGAATCCAAACAAAATTGCCCTTTATCTTTAAAATTTTCCTTGACTATTCCTTCCATCTAGCCACAACTGGCATTTTGGCTATTCCCCTGAAGCAAGTCCTGACATTTTTACCCTCTAACTCTTCTTCCTGCTTCTGTGATGCACCCTTTTTCCTGCTGCTCCTTTCATGCTATCTTCTTTAAACCATCTTTCAACAACCTTTTCTCTTTTGAAGTCTGTTATCTGCTGACCTTCCTTGGTGATAGCACCTGGCTATACTTTTGTCCTTTTCCCTTTCTATTCATGCTTTTGCTCTTAGTTCCTTGTTTCCTAAACTCTGACATTTGCATTTATATATTTAGCTAATTATACCTGTGACTATACCTTGGACTGTGTCATCCTTTAGAATAATGCCACTTAAGGTCTTTAACTCTGAAATTTTTCTTGGAAGCTAAACAGTTTACACTACCTTTCCAAGACCCTTAATTTTACAGAGCATGTATTATGTAGTGGTTAAAAACTTGGACTTTGGGGTCATTCAGAATGTTTGTGGCATTCATTTCCATTATCAAATAAGCCCTGTTGTGTCTTTAATTGCTAGTATTTCCTGATCACCTAGATACCCCTCAGTTTATCACCCTGGTGTCCTTAATCACTGAAAGCAATGATGACAACAACAAACAGAAACATTCCTTGAGACTATTAATACTTTTAATCTTTTTGAATCTTTCTTCTCTTTACATAAAAATTATAATCATTGCTTTAAGCTGCTGACAGTTTGGTTACTACCTTTTGCAGTATTGAAATAGTTCTCTGAGTTCATCTATGGCATTGCCCTACTCAGTTCTCTTACACTCAGCGTTACAGGGCCATCTTCCCTTCGTTGATTATCTCATTCACTTCTAATTTCTTGCCAAATCCCATTGGTTTTGCTTTTGTAGTAACTTATATCTGTGTCCTCAGTCAGCCTCCAGCTGTTCTTGCCCTGCTTTAGATGTTACCTTCTCTAGTTGTTTCTTGTGGCTACTAAAATAGCCTCCTAACTGGTCTTCCTTCCATCCTCCAGGTTTTACCTATTCCAATCCAGTATCGCCCTATGATTTGGACAT
Organism: Cacajao melanocephalus; assembly: GCA_963573385.1. Taxonomy (NCBI): domain Eukaryota; kingdom Metazoa; phylum Chordata; class Mammalia; order Primates; family Pitheciidae; genus Cacajao; species Cacajao melanocephalus. The sequence continues at coordinate 16,746 of CAUYLG010060584.1, forward strand.
AGAGTTCTTTTCTGAAGCCCCAGGTGGGCCTTTATGTTTTCAGATAATCAGTTTATATGTCCTCACTCTGTTCCTTCAACTATGCTCCTAGATGCCTTTCACACCTTTGCTTCGCTACTCCAACCTCAGAACTCTTCCCCATCTTTATTTTTTGCTGATGACCTTGCTGCTTAATTTACTGAGTAAATTGAAGCATTCAGAAGAGAACTTCCACAGGCTCCCACCACCACATTTACCTTTTAGTATCTATATTCACATATCTGTCTTGCTACTACCTGTCACCATAGATGAAATTTTCATTTCCCCCATTCTTCTACTTGTGTATAAGTTTCCATTCCTTTTCACCTACTCACAGATATTGCTCAATAATTTTCTCTCTCCTACCATTCTGAGCAGCATATAAACATACTGTCTCATTTTTCAAAAACCTTCGCTTGACCCTTTCTCTCTTGCTTGGTATCACTCCATTTATTTACTCTCCTTTGAAGCAAAGCCCCTCACAGTAATTTTATTTAGATGCACTGCTTCCAGTTTCTATAGTTTGTTTGTTTTTTTTGAGATGGAGTCTCACTCTGTCGCCCAGGCCGGAGTGCAGTGGTGCAGTCTTGGCTCACTGCAACCTCCATCTCCCAGGTTCAAACGATTCTCATGCCTCAGCCTCCCAAGTAGCAGGGATTACAGACACGTGCCACCACACCTGGCTAATTTTTGTAGTTTTTAGTAGAGATGGGGGTTTCACCATGGCCAAGCTGGTCTTGAACTCCTGACCTCAGGTGATCTGCCCGCCTTGGCCTCCCAAAGTGTTGGGATTACAGGCTCAAGCCACCACGCCTGGCCCATTTCTGTTAGTCTTTAATTTTTTAATTTATGTACAAGATTTACAGTGTTTTTCAAACTTTGTACATTTCTATTTTGTGGTTTGAATAATGTTTCATCAGAAAATTACTATTTCCTGTTTAAATGTGATGTTTAAAAAAAAAGATTTGCCTGTTGGATTCATTAATGTGATTTAAAGAACTGTACAACTTTGTGCCACATTTTCCCTAATGGGAATTTTTTTCTTCCATGGGAATTTTGAAATAAGATATTAAAGAAATATATTTTTCAGGTACTATCATAGTGTATTATAATTTTACTTGATGAGTCTCTTTTATGTTGTTATGTGACCCACATACCTAAACATTATAGACTTGTATATGCAGATATTAAAAACTTATTTATATCTAGTAGTGGGATTTCTGGATCATATGGTAGTTCTATTTTTACTTTTTTTTTTTCGAGAGTCTCGCTCTGTTGCCCAGGCTGGAATGCAGTGGCTTGATCTCAGCGCACAGCAGCCACTGCCTCCTGGGTTCAAGCAGTTCTCTGCCTCAGCCTCCTGAGTAGCTAAGATTACAGGTGCCCACCACCATGTCTGGCTAATTTTTGTATTTTTAGTAGAGATGAGGTGTCACCATTTTGACCAGACTGATCTTGAACTCCTGACCTCATGATCCACCTGCCTCGGCCTCCCAAAGTGCTGGGATTACAGGCCTGAGCCACCGCGCCTGGCCCTATTTTTATTTTTTTAAGGAACCTCCATGCTGTTTGTCATAGTGGCTGTACTAATTTACATTCCCACCAACAATGTATACAAGTTCCCTTTTCTCCACATCCTGGCCAACAGTTGTTGTCTTTTGTCATCAATAATGGCTGTTCTAAAAGATGTGAGGTCATATCTCATTGGTATCTTAATTTGCATTGTGTTAAGTGAAATAGGTATAGAAAGATAAATACCACATGATCTCATTCCTATATGGAATCTAAACATGTTGATTTCATAGTAGTAGAGAGTAGTATAATTAAAAAAAATAATAAAGGTATGCTATATGTATGATGTATACATATACACACACAAAAAAGTAGAGAGTAGAATGGTGGTTACCAGGGGCCGGGGTATTTGGGCAGTGGGGAGACGGGGTAGGTTGGGGAGATAGTGGTCAAAGGATACAAAATTTCAGTTAGATAGAGGTATAACTTCAAGAGATCTATTATACAATTTGGTGACTATTGTATTTTTGAAAAATTCTTAACAGTAGTTGTAGAGTGTTCTCACCACAAAAATGACAGACATGTGAGGTAATGCACATATTAATTAGCTAGATTTAGTCATTCTACAATGAGTATACACTTCAAAAAATCATGTACGTGCTAAATACATACAATTTTATCTGTCAATTAAAACTTATTTATAAATGGACATATATTTTAAAATGACATTATAATGGGATATCAGAAAATATGGTTTGATTAAAAGTAACAACCAAAAGTTTAACTGAAAACTTTAAAGGTTATATCTCTTCTTTGAGAGAAGTCTACTTATACCCTGAATATTATATATTTTCTATATTATCTTAGTTTGACTGTAATAACCTTACAGTGAACAAATTATGAATAACTGTAGTTTTCATCTACTGTATACTTATGGCTAAGGCGTGAAACTAAACCATTTAAATTTATTATTTCAGTTGATCCTTAAGACAGTGCCACAAAATAGGTAAGATTGTTATACCTCATTGTCAGATAAAGAAAGTGAAGCTTAGGGAGAGGTAAGAAAATTGGTTCATTAACTTGACTAAGCTAGTAAGTGGCTGAGCTGAAGCTTACATTTAGGTACATAAAAATTTAAACATTGACATTTTTGTAATATCTACCTTTAATAATGCTTCATTTAAGCTCAATATAAAATTAGTACATTTCCCTTGGACACATATTGAGGAAAAGTAGAAGGCAAATCAGAGGTACATTAGAGTGGTAGGTGAAGCTAGCCTGGGATGGATTATTTCCTACTGATGATGGAACATTGTCTGTAATTGTTTTCACAGAGCATCGATTGAAAAGAACGGGTACAAAAATCTAGCAATGGAAAATTGTTAAAAATGTCATTATCACAGTTGATAGGGAGAAAGCACTTAAGTCATTCTGTTTCTAAAACACAGAAGTAGACTTCCAGATACAAAATTTCTCTTTTTTTATTTTACTTCTTGTGGGTGTCCTTCCTTGTACAAATAATGTAAAAGCTGTTCTTGTCATATTTGATGGGTCTTATGAGAATCTTCCTTCTCTTGGGTCTCTTGATGGTACCCATTTATTGTGCTGTTTCTATTGATTGCCTTTCTAGACTTTAGAGAACTATGAAGGTTTAGACCATTTGGTCTCAGTACTACGTATTTGTTTAAGGATGATATACCTTGAGGTATAAAACATTTTAAATAATTGCAGCAAATAGCACAACATTATACACAGTACTGATATATGAGATGCTTGACAAGAAATAAATTGCCTTGTAATTTACTATTTAGAATTTCTGGGTAATGATGTGTTGATGAAACTTTTGATTTAAAACTTAAATAAGAAAAGACAATATTCAGATATAATCATTTCTTACTCTGAAAATTGAAACTGTTGTTATGCCTGAGGATCATAACTGTCAACAGCAGTTCTCATTGGATAGGCTTGTAGATATAGATAATTGAGCTAAATCTAAAATTACTGCAAGACATTTTTTAAAATTAACTCTTTTTACTTAATTACTAATAGATCATTTCACAAATCATTTGATAACTGAAAGATCTGAATAGTTTGGTTTTACTTTAGTAGTGTATTAGTAGACTACTAATGTCTCATTGACTCTGGCATCTATTCTGTGCATTGGTACATCAGTTTTTGTATTGTGCTTATTCAATGATGCAATTATAAAGGGAGTTTCTGAGTAATAGTATCAATGGCTATGGCTGACAAGTTTAAAGTTCCAAATTTGAAATAAATATTTATTTATTTTTTTGTTTATTTAGAGACAGGGCCTAGCTCTGTTGCCCAGGTTGGAGTGCCATGGCACGGGTTACAGCAGACTCAAACTCCTCAGCTCAAGCCCTCCTCCCACTTCAGCCTTCCAAGTATCTGGTACTTACAGGCATGTGCCAAATAAACACGATTTTTTGTTAAATTTTTTGTGGAGATGAGGTTTTGCCATGTTGCCCAAGCTGGTCTCAAACTCCTAGGCTCAAGAAATCCTCCTGCCTTGGCCTCTGAAGTGCTGGGATTATAGGCCTGAGCCATGTGCCTGGCCTTGAAATTTCTTGATGATTGTTTATTTTATAGAATATAAGCTCTTTATTAAGAGTGTGTCTTCCATAGTTTGTAAAACTGAATTTTGTATTTAGAGTGTGGTTACCAACTAATTGGAATTTGAGAAGTGGTTCTTTTACTCAAATTTTCAAGAATTAAAACCATTGCTTTTATAAGATTGTTACAATTACCTGCGTAGGGTCAATCACACTTGCTCTTTAAGATTCTTGTTCTCCTCCCCTACCCAGAGTCATGTTTTCAAATCTTCCACAGTTGGGTAAAGGTAGTAGGATGACGACAATACTCCTTCCATATTATTATTATTGATAACTATTTTTGTTGTTGTTGTTTCTTGTTTTTTTGAGATGGAGTCTCACACTGTCCATTAGGCTGTAGTGCAGTGGTACGACCTTGGCTTACTGTGGCTTTGACTTTCTGGGATCACACAATCCTCCCACCTTATCCTGAGTAGCTGAGACTGTATGCATGTGCCACCATGCCTGGCTAATAGTTTTATTGTTTCGTAGAGATGTGGGTCTTGCTATTTTGCCCAGGCTGATCTCAAACTCCTGGGCTCAAGCAGTCCTCCTGACTTGGCCTCCCAAAGTGCTGGGGTTACACTATACCCAGCCTGTATTTGGTGACTTTTAAAGATGACTGAACTAAAGTGGTTCATATTCATAACTCTTTTCATATTGATCAGAAGCATTTTGTATTGCTTCTAATTAGGATTGGATAAAATATCTCCTCAATTCCACTTTAAATGTAAGGAAATTAAGAATGCTTAATTTCATTTTAAGTTGTCATAACCTTTGAGCTTACTGAGAATGACTGAGCTGGTTTTTGTACATTGAGTATACTGTTTAGGGACTGTTAAATGCTTAATAGTGATAACTTCTTTCCATCTAGACTGAATTATGCAATTAGAGTTCTTTTTGGGGAGAGGAGTGTTGGGAGAGGGGAGATGTTCATTTTAAGATTAAAAAAGTAAACCCATAGAAACTTCTTGGGAGTTCAAGTTGGAATTTGATTTCTATTAGCTAGCACAAGGAGCTCTCAAGTGGAGGTTCAGGTTACACTGGCAACATACAGATATGTCAATAAGGATTGTGCTCTAATATAGGTAATTAAATAGTTTGTCTTATGCAAAAGATGAGGCTAGTGATGATTTATGATTAACTTCTAGCCATATTTCATTTCAACCTAATTTATAAAAGGTAATGTTTAATATATGATTATGCATGCAAATTTGATGTTTTACACTCTTTTGTATTCAGCAATTTATATTAATATACTTTGCATTTTTGTCCTAATTTAATGATAGTAGTTATATGCAATAAATACCAAATTATTCCATCTGCTAGAACTCTCATAAGTAATCTCAAAGCTTTTAATTTTTGTTCTCTCACTCTTTCATTAGAGAGAATAGTTGTGTTTGAACATCAGGTGTTGTACATTAACCCAAGCATCCTTGTTCTCCACTGACTGCTATTACGGGTTTCTATCTCACCGAACCCTAGTCTTTTTTAGAAGTTAGCTTGGATAAGAAACTTTCCGTGCCCTTAGCATAAATAATTTTAATTAATAGTTAAGGTACCACAAAATAAGTTATTGGTAAACTAGGTCTTAAAATCTATAATAAGCCATGGAAATAGTTGTCAGAAATGATTAGATTCTCAGAAATTGTCTAGACAGCATAATTTCCATGGGTTGCATTTACATTTTCGATATCTTTACTCCATATCATTAGACTGAGATAATGCCAAAAGCATTTCTAGACAACATGTTTTATTTTCTTATAAAACTCACATGAAGAGCTTATAAAGGAGGAGCAAAACTTACCCAGTAAACAGATCTAAAAAGTAACTAAATCTGGGTCAATTTTAAATTTTATTGCCAAACATGATTTTTGAAAAACTGATTTTAGGTTCAGGGGTACATGTGCAGGTTTGCTATGTAGGTAAATTGTGTGTCACAGGGGTTTGGTGTATAAATTATTTTGTTATTTAGGTAATAAGCATAGTACCCAATAGATAGTTTTTCAGCCCTCACCCTCCTGCAACCCTCCACCCTCAAGTAGGCCCCAGTGTGTCTGTTGGCCATAGGTTAACAACTGAGGGAAGAATAGGATAGGAGTTTCAGGAAGAGGAATTAAAAGAACCAGGTTTGCAAATTTACTCTGATTGTTGCTGGTAAACTTCACAATTCACTGGCTTTGTTCTTGGTTTGTACAGAGAAATGCTTTCAAAAACATTTCTTCTGTTTTGAAGGATACTACTAGTATTTATTTGCATGAGTGTATTTAAGCACTGTTTATTGATATGTGCAATGTGCCAGATAGGATGCTACATGTTAGTGTAAAGATGAATGCAGCACCTTCCTTACCCTCAGAGAGCTCAGCATTTACTCAGGGAGAAAAGTAAATAAATGATTTCCATAGTCCTATAATAGTTGTGAATAGGCTACTTTGGGTACTTAGCCCTGTGCAGGAGCTCAGGATGGAAGCAGAAAACACCACCTAAATACACAGTGAAACCCAATGTTACTTCTCAACTATCCATCTTTATTTTTTGGCATTAAATATTCTTAAAATTTGAACAGTTTAGTTCATCAAAGTCCCATGCCTTCCATATGTCCAATACTGTTTTAAGGTCTGAGAAGAGAACAGTGAACAACTCAAAGAAAATCCCTACCATCAAGGAGCTTATGTTCTGGCAAGAGTCATAAGGCGGAGTTATAAAAGAAAAAGAAAAGACACATTTCTGTGTCATGATGAAGTTTACTTGACAACTCTCTACTGAATGCCAGATACTTTGTTAGGTACAGCAGACATAAAGATGCCAAAGATACTATCCCTGCCACAAGGTTTTTATTTTGTATAACCAGCTAGCTAAGAATGGTTTTTATATTTTTAAATTGTTACCCAAAAAAGACCCTTTCAGGGCACATGAAAGTTATATGAATTTCAGTGTCCACAAATAAATTTTTGTTGAATGTATCCATGCCCATTTGTTTATGTATTGTCTGTAGTTCCTTTGTGCTACAGTAGAGTTGAGTAGTTGAGACAAAGACTATTATGGCCTGCAAAACCTAAAACATTTACTGTCTGGCAGTTTACAGAAAAAGTTTGCCAACCTCTGGACTAGTCCAAGAGTCTCTAAACCTTTTATTTCCTACCCCATGAGAAAAAAAAAGGAAAAATATATGTATATATGTAGCAAGTAGCCCATATATATGTAGTTTTTGTTTGAGACGGAATCTCACTCTGTTGCCCAGGCTGGAGTGCAGTGGTGCGATCTCGGCTCACTGCAACCTCTGGCTTCTGGGTTCCAGAGATTCTCCTGCCTCAGCTTCTTGGGTAGCTGGGACTACAGGTGCATGCCACCATGGCCAGCTAATTTTGTATTTTTAGTAGAGACGGGGTTTTGCCATGTTGACCAGGCTGGTTTTGAACTCCTGACCTTAGGTGATCTGGCCGCCTCAGCCTTCCAAAGTGCTGGGATTACAGGCGTGAGCTACTGTGCCAGACCAATATATTTTAAACATTATATACATACATGTATATACTAATATTAATATGTATATTATAAAATAGACAGTAAAAATGAGAAAAACATGAACAAGATTTTAAAACAATTTAAAATGAGTTTATTTCTTAATTACACAAAAGTCTTTGGTGTCATGATTAATAACTTTTTAGTGAGAACAGTGTCACTATGTCATTTTTAATGTCTTGCTTAAAAATAGGCAGTAATTAGAAAGTTTAGCTCCAGGTTCATTTTATTTTGATATTTGGTTTAATTTCTGTCATAATTGAAACGTAAATCTGACAAAGATTTGTAGGTCCAAATGGAACAAGTGCACCGTTAGCAACTCACTAAATTGTTCTATTATATTAGCTTTTATCAGACCAATCCCTGAATCAAAGAAAGATTTCCTGCTGAGCCATGACTAGCAAATTCTTGTCTTAATTGATGACAGTCAGTTATTCTTGCAACTAGTCTGGAGTGTTGCATTTCTGTATTTCTAAATAAGTGGATTCAAAATGGACTTTAATAAACGGGTCTTCAACAAATACCATTGGGGACATGGGCTCTTTTCATTTTTACTTCTACATTCTTAATGTGTAGACTCTCATCCTCATGTTTGTGTACTCATGCCTGTTCCAGACAGTATATCTAATACCAGGAAGAGGGAGTAATTCAAGCAGGGGTGAAGGGGACTGACTTGGAAGTTGGGTTGGTCAGTGTGTGGCTTTTCCAGTAAAGTAGGTTTGAAAAGGAGTTACTTTCTCCCTAATGGTTAAAATATCAAGGCATTTCTTTTCTTTTTATAAATGAAAAATGCCTAAGGCATGCTAAATTTCAACAGTTTTATTTTTTTAAGACAGAGTTTTACTCTGTAACCCAGGCTGGAGTGCAGCTGTGCAATCTCGGCTCACTGCAACCTCTGCCTCCTGGGATCAAGTGATTCTTCTGCCTCAGTCTCTCCAGTAGCTGGGATTACAGGTGCCTGCCAGCACTGCCAGCTAATTTTTGGTAGAGATGGGGTTTTGCCATGTCAGCCAGGGTGGTCTCAAACTCCTGACCTCAAGTGTTCCACCTGCCTCATCCTCCTAAAGTGCTAATTTCAACAGTTTTAGAATACTTTATCTTGAAATAACCAGAAATATCTCTGTAAGATACAATATGTTTTCATGGTAACTTCCTATTTTATTTCAAAATATTGTAAATATTTTATTATATTTGAAATATCTCGCTTTTATAAAGAAGAACAATGTTCTTGCCTCTTTGTAGTACTCTGTGTACTTCAGTTTCAACTTTTTGCAATGGCCTTGAATTTTACGTGTATGTTAACCTGACTCAGGAATCCTTCCCTCATATATTTTCCACAAATCCTCCTTTTATTAAATAAGTCATTTATTTTGGTAATATGTTTTCTCTGTTAAATTGCTCTATTGGTGACTCAAAGAAAAGTAGTTTATAGATGTCATTATAGAAACAATCTAGCAAATACTATAAGGTGAGATGTTTTTTAAAAGGCGATATTTTTATCTAACTATGTAGTAAACCTCACACACTAATTTTTTAAATACTTGCTTTAGTAAATTTTCAGTAATGATTTATATGTGTCTTCTGATACGTCAATATTTGCTGACAAAGAAATGTACTTCGGTTTCCTGCCATGTTGTTTTGCATGTATTGTTTCAGCTGCTTTTACCAAGTATTTCTCTTAATGCCATGGTACCTTTTTATCAGTTGTTTTTAAAGAAAAAATTCAAAAGAAGTTTCCAAACACTTATCATTAAGTTTACAAAGTATTGCTAAGGTACTGGATTTGAATATAACATGATTCTAATTATTGCTGAGAAAATTAAAGAATGAATGAGAATTGAAGAATAATAGTGAGAATAGAAATGAATGAATAGGCAGCTGGTTCAACTTTTGACCTTCTCATTTGATCCTATTCTTATATGGGTTCTCAGTGATAACTTTAAGAATACAATGTTTGCTGAAGTGAAGGAATTTGTCTGTAATAGGAAATTGTATCATGGCATATGGATACAAGAAGAATAAAAAAATGGCTTAGTATTTACAAATGTGGCTTTAAAAACATTATAAATAGACAATTATTTAGACTTCAAACAGTATTTTTTAAAACTACAAAATACTACATTTTTTCTCATGTATTATAGAGCTATCAAATGTTAAACATGTTAAAAGCTAGCTTTTGTTTTGAATACTATAAGAAATCAGTGTGTTTAGCAATAGTTTCATATTCAATTACATTGTTTAGAGTTAATATTGAATTATGAATATTGCTCTATTTAGCTTTATTATTGTATTATAGATCTGGAGTTAATGATTTGGAAGTGTTAGCTGCCTAATTAGTAGTATGTATCTTATTTCTACAAGAATAAAATGAGTCATTACGGTCTCTTCACATGAATGATACCCATTTCCAATCAACGTATGCAGCAAATATATAAGTATAAAAAACTGTTGCTGATTCTAAAGCAAGTTAATATATTTAAAGAAAAGGTATTAAATATCACATTGGTTCAACAAATATTTATTAAATGTTTACTTCATTCCGGGAATTATGGTCTTCGCTGCGAATACAAAGATAAATAAGTTCCTATTCTCAGTTAGCTTCAAGTTTAGAGGAGATAGATTTATCATATAATTTCAACGTAAGTGCCACATAAGGAATTAATATGGAAGAACAGGATGAGAGTAGTTATTTTCAAGTCAGGTGCTTTAGGAGAAATCTTCCTGAAAAATTGGTGATTGAGTACAGTCTTGAAGTATAATAGTTAGCCAGATGTGAATTTGGAGGGGGCAAGGATGGGCATTAACAGATGGAGAGGATGGTAAAGGTGACCATATTTCAGACAGGGAGAAGAGCATCATGAACAAAATAATTAGTGTGTAACAGCACAGTGTATGTAGCAAAACTATAAACAACCTGGCATTTTTAAAACATAAGGGGTAAGATGAAAAGTGGTTAAAAGGATGAGGTTGGGGAGACGATAACGCTAATAGCTAGCATTCTTTGAAAGCTAGTTAATATACACCAGGCTTGTCATGCATGATCACACTCAGTCTTGACAACATTCCTCTGAGGTGTATAATCTTACATTGCTCTTACTGTCCTGCCTGCCTCCCTACAAAATAATTCTGTGATGGCATGATAGCAGCAATGTGTTTCATTAAAAATTGAATGGGTACATAGTAATGTAGAAATGTCACTGGAAGCAGAGCAGACTCTCTACCTAGAGACTGCCAGATGTGGCACTACCACACTCTTAGGCCAGGCTGTGAAGTATACAAACACAGGCACTTAATCTTGTCAGTGTTCCAGAGTTGATTCTACTTGGAGGATGTGGATTGATGATAACCACATTTACAGGAGACTGAAATTTAACCAGAATTTTTTTGGGCAATAGAAATATAGCCCAACATATGTGAACAGAGCAGAGGGATTTTGATGAAAACAAAAACAATGTGAGTCAGCAGAATGATGTACTTGGCCAGTAAGATAATAAAATCAAAGGCTGAATTAATAGAGGTGTAAGTATTTCAAGGTGATGGAGGTAGACGTTCTTTCCTTCTTTGCTTTTGTTAAACCACAGAGTATTTGAGAGAAGAGATGTGGACACCAGCCTGTGTTACATGAAGATAAGTTGAATACTTTAGCCTGAAAGAAAGAATGTGGTCTTCAAATACACTTATGTGGCTTTTGAATTAATTTCCTTCTGTCAAATCTGACATTTCTTCTTAGTTTGACTCTTATCTCTAGTCACTTAAATCACTTCAGCCCAAATTATTGAACATAAGAAAAATCCACTCTGGCTGGTTTAAATACAATATAATTTTAGGGGACGGTAGGAAGTTCTTGAATTAAGAAAGCTGCAGAAACAGGCTCCAGATAACATTGTAGGAATAGTTTCCAGAACCACACAACTGAAATACAGTTCCGATTGAGGAGCTCTTACCCCAGAACTATTTGATCAAAATGTCTTAATGAGAAAGACACAGCTAATGCCATCACTTCTGTAACAACATCACCTCTGTTGCCACCTACATCAGCAAAATGGATGGCGTATTTGTGGCCTGCTTCCTCACATAGTTCACTTTTAAATCTACATGTCCTCTACGTGCATTTTATTGGTGGAGACTAAGCCACATGTCTGCATTCTAGTTAAAAGGGAGACTGACAAATGTAGTTTTTATAGATTGTACCTTTGTCAGGTGGGGCTGACAATGTGAGGATGTATTAAATTGTAGAGGGCATGTTCAAGTGATGTTGGGTAGCAAAAAATGACAGATGACCACTAGAGTTTCCTGGCTGGTCTCCCTCCTTCCAGTCAGGTTTTTTTCATCCTTTGAGACCCACAACTTGGTGAAGACTTCTCTGATCTTTCCATCAGCCCTCTGTGTTTCCAAATAATCCATGCCTCAGTTAGAATTCTTTGTTCCTACTAGACCATAAATTATTTATTCAACAAACATATATATATATATATATATATATAGCATTTACTAAGTATGAAGCATTGTTCTAAGTGCTCTATAAATAATATTTAATTTGAGTATAAAAACAGTCTACCAGATTAGATAGCCTGGCATAGTTTCTGGTATGTAGTATGTGTTCAGTAAATACGTGATTCAAAATTTTAAAAGTAGAGAAGAAAAAAAAAGTCACACCATCCACTTTAACACACAGTTAATATTTTGTGTACATATTTCATGTCCAGTCATCAAAGGAAAAATTTGGCAAAAATTAAACTACTCTAAGAGGAGTGGGGCTCCCTGAGGAGGTAGGGAGTTCCCTGTCAGTTGAAATAGATACAGAGGCTGGGCGCAGTGGCTCACGCTTGTAATCCCAGCACTTTGGAGGCCGAGGTGAGTGGATCACTTGAGGTCAGGAGTTTGAGACCAGCTTGGCCAACATGGTGGAACCCTGTCTCTAAAAATATAAAAAAAAATTAGGCTGGTGTTGTGGTGTGCGCTTATAATCCCAAGAATCTCTTGAACCTGGGAGTCAGAGGTTGCAGTGAGCTGAGATCGGGCTATTGCACTCCAGCCTGGACAACAGAGCGAGTCTCCACCTAAAAAAAAAAAAAAAAAAAAAGAAAGGAAATAGATACAGAACATAGATGAGCATCTGTAGACCACATTATAAGTGCTATCCAACCTACTTTCTGTGATTCTACTTTGATTCAGCAATGCCAGAGCCTATGAGAAAGTGAAGAAAAATATATCTTCTGCCTTCTAGTAAGTCATTAACAAGTAAAATATCCAAATGAGAAATAGCATTAGATAGAAAAGTGGGACTAGAGACAGTGATCCAGGTAATTAGGAAGAGAGGTCATGTATATGTACACAAAATTTATAGGTATTGACTATGAATGAATCATCATAGGAGTCACTTCGGTGGTTGCAAATATAGATTTTTGCTATCAACAAAGTTACTATTCAGTAGATAGAGGCAATTTGTTTACTTTTTAGGATTCTTTGTCTTCCACATTCTCACATATACATCTTTAAAATAACTTTGATACTGTTCTTTGCCAATTAGTTTTTTTGATTAAAGAAACAATGCTCAGAATTTCTGTAAGAGTAAAGGGGTAAAAATACCGATTTTTTTCTTAAAAAAAAATTAGATATGATTCACATACCATAAAATTCACCCTTCTACACTTTTACAGTGTGCTTTTCTCTCTCTCTCTCTTTTATTTTTATTTTTTTTTTTTGGAGACAGGGTCTTGCCCTGATTTCCAGGCTGGAGTGCAGTGACAGCAACATAGCTCACTCCTGGGCTCAAACAACCCTCCCACCTCATCCTCCTAAGTAGCTGGGACTGCAAGCACATACCACTACATCCAGCTAATTTTTTAAAAGTTTTTGTAGAAGCGAGGTCTTGCCATGTTTCCCAGGCTGGTCTCAAACTCCTGGAACTCCTGGGCTCAAGTGATCCTACCACTTGGGCCTCCCAAAATGCTGGGATCATAGGCATGAGCCACTATGCCTGACCAAATTCTTAGATTTTTTTCTTTTTTTTTGTATATTCAAAGAGTGTGAAACTATCACAACAATAAAGTTCAGAACAGTTGTATCACCCCATAAACACCATACCCATAATCAGTCATAATCCAAACTCCCTACTCTTCTCCCCTGGCCCTGGCAACCTCTAATTTATTTTTCATCCCTATAAATTTGCCTATTTTGGACATTTAATATGAATAGAATTATAGAATACATGGTCTTTTATGATGCTTCTTTCACTTAGCATAATGTGATTTCAAGATTCATCCAGGTTATAGCATGTATCAGCACTTCATTCCTTTTTAGAGCTAAATAATATTTTATTGTATGATACTCCACGTTTTGTTTATCCATTCATCAATTGATGGATGTTTGGATTGTTTCTACTCCTTGGCTATTATCAATAATGGTGCTATGAACATTCGTGTGCAAGTGTTTGTGTGGACATATGTTTTCATTTCTCTTGGGTATGTAAGCTGGGTCATATGGTAGATAAATCTGTTTAACTTTTGGAGGAACTGCCAGACTGTTTTCCAAAGTGGTTGTATCATTTCTCATTCCCACCAACAATGTGTGAGGGTTCCAATTTCTTCAATTCGTTGCCAACATTTATTATTTTCATCTTTTTTTCTAGCTATCCTAGTAGAAGTGAAGTAGTATCTCATTGTGGTTTTGATTCGCATTTCTCTACTAATGATATTGAACATCTTTTCCTGTGCTTATTGGCCATTTGTATATCTTCTTTAGAGAAATGCCTTTTCAAGTGTTTTGCTTATTTGTTATTGGGCTTTTGTCTTTTTATTGTTGAGTTGTAAAAGTTCTCTTTATATCTGGGTGCACATCTATATTACACATATGATTTGTAAATATTTTCACCTATTCTGTAGGTTGACTTTTCACTTGGTATTGCATTTTGAAGCACAATCACAAATCTTGGTTTTGTGACCCTGTTAAGGGTGTCTTCATATATCACAAGGATTAGCATGAATTTCAAAACGAAGAAAAACAGTTTGTCTAGTGAAAGTGTTATGTGTGTGTATATCACAAAATAAAGGTAGATTTCCAACCAAATTAAAGTTTATTGAACCTCAAAACAATGTGTTCTTATAACTGAATATTTTTCCCTCTAGTGAGTGACATTTGTTACCACAATACAACTACCTATGTTTCTGACTTTTTTTTTTTCCAAATCCAACAACTTCTTGTGAATTTTTTTCAGTGACATATTATAGCTATATAATCCCTGCCAATTTGCAAATTATATTTGCTTTCCCAGATAATAGCAATCCTAAGGAAGCATATACAAAACAGTATTGTGTGTGTGTGTTTATGTGTGTGTGTTTGTTATCAAGGTAAATAAAGAGCTTTGTTAGCATAGATATCATGTACATCTATGCTATAAACTGTCAATTTATTCTGTGGAATAGTTTTAAAGATATTTTTTTCTTTCTGCTCAGTAGTTGGCTAGGTAGAGATGTGAACCGTAAATGCATAGTACAATTTACACAAAACTGTGGTATCTAGAGTGAAAAATAATAGTGAAGTATCCCAAAAAAGGATTTTTAATGTTAGTCACTGCATGGATTAGTATTTTAAGACATAGAAATTATTAATGTTCATTAATCACTTTCGAAGCTCTTAAGTTGGAAATTTATCAATGCTCACAGTAAATGTTATTTCTTACAGGAGGACATGAACCTTAACGAAGAAAAAAAAGCGCCTTTACGAAACAAAGATTTTACCACCAAGCGTGAGATGGTTGTCCAGTATATTTCTGCCACTGCCAAATCTGTAAGTAGGGAGATTTTCCTGGTACCAACAGAATGAGCGATGAGCTTAGTGTTATTCTGCTTAAAAATAAACAAACCTCAGATCTTCACATTACCTCAATGTATTCATATAGACTATTCAGAAAACAATTTTTATATGTATTACCCACTTAGTATTAAATATATATTTTTAAACTATTCATCATTAGAAATGAGACACTTCCATTATTACAAATAAGACAAAGGATACAAAGCTGTGAGGTAATCCAATCCAGTCCTGAGCCTTTGTGTACGTACTAAAAATTGACTGAATGTTGTAGGTATTCTGCTCAAAATGTGGTTTGTTAGATGAAAATTTCAGATTTTGAAGAAGGCACAACTTAGCATAGTCACAGCTTGAGTTAAGTTTACATTAAAGCTACATGTCTGGTGTCTGCTTGCATGAAAGTTTTAGCAGTATTTTTAAATTCAGTTAGATTTTTTCATAATTTAATGTGATGCAAACTATGTACGCTGCCTCATAATTGCTATTGTATAGCTTCATTTAAAGTAACGGATGTCACTTAATAGGAGCTTTAATCAAATCTGATTGTGAGTCCCAAGACTTGAAAGTAAAGTTCATTGAAAGTCGTGTTATTAACAGGAAACTTTGTATTTTAATGGAGTATTTTGCTCTGTTCACTTCCTAATGCACTTCCAAATATAGTCTTAAGCTTTGATTTTTTTTGGTAAGAAAAAATTGCATTTTTGAAATAGCCAAATGCATCTTACATTTCTGTAAAGAAACAGCTTTTAATATCTAGAGATGATAAAAATCACTGTATGTGTATATGTGTGTATTCGTGTATATATATATATATATACGCACACATACAGTGATTTTGTGTGTGTATACATATATATGTACACACACATACACATTTAGACCATGCATTTTAAATTTCATAAATTGACCATTGCAGAAAACAAGTCTTCATTGGAAAATGTATTCTAAAGTTATTAGGCTATCCTATTAATGCTATTTCAGTACAGTAATTCCAGTGGCAATTACTAATGCATTTTGCTGTGAATTCTATGACTGTATTGATTCTATATTGTACTTTAAGCAAGCTAAATCTGAATGCTGAACTATTTAAACATAACACATTGCAGCTCTGCCATAGCAGAGCAACAACATGTTTTTTAATTTGCTTCTGGTATCCAAGGGCAGAAATATGTTTCAAGTGATAAGTGAAATTTGCCATGAGCATCTTTTTCAATAGAATTAGGTGATGCATAGGGTTTTACTTTGAAATTCTGATGAATCTCTTATTTTTGCACTCAAGTTATTGTTCACAGTAAAATGCTTTAGGAAATGCAGGATGTACATTCAATGTTATTTTTTCAAATACCTAAAAGCTAATACACTAGTAAATCTGTATGACTGAATCTGACTGCAAAGTACAGATAATAGTATATGAATAATCATGTGGTGGTTTTAATGATAAGATTTTGTTAATGTCTCTGGCTCATTTGTTGTTTGTGTAAGTGGGGCTGAATATAATGATTATATGAAGCTCTTATTCCTTGACCTTTTGATTATTACTTGATTTCTGTGCAGAACTTGTTTTCATTTATTCTCATATTGTTTCCTCTTCAAGTGACCAGAGAAATGCACTTTAAGTTATATACTCATTTTTCAGATTAAAATGCAAAAAATTGGATAAATATTAGATGAGCTCACTTGAATTGCAGTATTCAAAAGATGGAAATTCAGTGTTTCTAAAAAGACATGAAAATTCTATGTTTAAGGTATTAGCCTCAAAATCAGAACTACTTAATGGCCCTTATTTGTTTCATTCAGTGTACGTATGAGCACCTGAAATATGTACAGCACATTTTTGCTAATATTTTTCATGGGCCAGATATTATGATGGAAGAAAGCCTATTGACAAGCATGTTTTGAAGCTTTCTCATCTTGGAAAGACATTAATTAGTACTGTGTTTTCTATCATTAAAACCACAAAAATTATTTATGTAATTTCCTTTTGAAGGTGAGAGGGTTGGCCTTCAGTGACAATCATCTAATCTTTTGACCTTTTCATTATCACAACACTAAAGTTTGCATTTAGAGTAGATACGATAGTAACCACTATTTTATGAAAATGCTTTCTAGGTAGTCATAACTTTCATTTTGAGGTAACAAAGTTAAGAGCTAGAGTCCCTGGTGGAAACATGTTTTATAGTCATGGTAAAAACGTGATAATTGTAGTTAAATTTAAACATAAATCATACATTTTCCCCATTTAACATCTGCATTAGTCATTTTGTATGGGATCTAAAACCAAATTTTAGATACAAATGTCTATCATGCTCCTGGGTTCCTGAGTAAGGACATAAAAGTAAAAGGAAGCTATACACTAATATGTGGCCAAAACTTGTTTCTAAAGCAAACAAGAACCTTTTGTTGTATAATTAACTTTGCTAAAATTAGCATGGAAAAAGAGAATATAAAGGAAACCATAGGATAATAATAAAACCTATTGCTTAGTGTTTTCTTCTTAAAATCCCATTGTAGAGAATGTTAAATTGTGTGAATATTAAAGGAAAAAGTAGTTTGAATAACTCTGTCAATGATGAATGAACTTTAAATAGAGGGGTAGAGAAGAACCTCCTTTCTGCATTTTATCCTCCATTTTTCACTGTAGGAAGCATAGTTACGGACCTGACCTAGGGTAATAGGTACATGTAGATAATTTGACCACAAATGTGGGTAACTCCCCATATAGGCACCGATGAAGGAGAGCTAAGCAGAATCCTGGCACAATTAGTGCCTGAAGAATATCTCAGTTTATAGTGTTACTACTCAGTTATTTCCCTTTATATAATCCTTTCTATATAATCATATATTAGTTCAT
>CAUYLG010060585.1:0-15797 GCA_963573385.1 Cacajao melanocephalus
CCCCTCACTCTTCAGAGTTAAGTAAGTTAGCTGTAGATATGCATCTGCAGATCCTGCCCTGGCTTTTGTGTCTGTTCTAATGATCCTTTGTTAGTTGTATTCCTAGGTATTTTATTCTCTTTGTAGCAATTGTGAAT
Organism: Cacajao melanocephalus; assembly: GCA_963573385.1. Taxonomy (NCBI): domain Eukaryota; kingdom Metazoa; phylum Chordata; class Mammalia; order Primates; family Pitheciidae; genus Cacajao; species Cacajao melanocephalus. Next base: position 138 of record CAUYLG010060585.1, read on the forward strand.
GGCAGTTCATTCTTCATTTGGCTCTCTTTAAGTTTGTTATTGGTGTATAAGAATGCTTGTGATTTCTGTGCATTGATTTTGTATCCTGAGACTTTGCTGAAGTTGCTTATCAGTTTCAGGAGATTTTGGGCTGAGATGATGGGGTCTTGTAGATATACAATCATGTCACCTGCAAATAGAGACAATTTGACTTCCTCCTTTCCTAATTGAATACCCTTTATTTCTTTTTCTTGCCTGATTGCTCTGGCTAGAACTTCCAATACTACATTGAATAGGAGTGGTGAGAAAGGGCATCCTTGTCTAGTGCCTGATTTCAAAGGGAATGCTTCCAGTTTTGCCCATTCAGTATGATATTGGCTGTTGGTTTGTCGTAAATAGCTCTTATTATTTTGTTATATGTTTTGTTGATACCTAGTTTATTGAGAGTTTTTAGCATAAAGGGCTGTTGAATTTTGTTGAAGGTCTTCTCTGAATCTATTGAGTTAATCATGTGGTTTTTGTCTTTGGTTCTGTTTATGTGACGGATTACATTGATAGACTTGTGCATATTGAGCCAGCCTTGCATCCCCAGGATGAAGCCTACTTGATGGTGTTGACTATGCTTTTTGATGTGCTGTTGCATTCACTTTGCCAGTATTTTATTGAAGATTTTTGTGTTGATGTTCATCATGGATATTGGCCTGAAGTTTTCCTTTTTAGTTCAGTCTCTGCCAGGTTTTGGTATCAGGATGATGTTGGTCTCACAGAACGAGTTAGGGAGGATTCCCTCTATTTGTATTATTTGGAGTAATTTCAGAAGGAATGGTACCAGTTCTTCTTCAAATGTCTGGTAGAATTCTACTGTAAACCAGTCTGGACCAGGACCTTTTTTGATTGGTAAGATATTAATTGCTGCCTCAACTTCAACCCTTGTTATTGGTCCATTCAGGGTTTCGACTTCTTCCTGGTTTAGTCTTAGGAGAGTGCAAGTATCCAGGAATTTATCCATTTCTTCCAGATTTACTGGTTTATGTGCATAGAGCTGTTTGTAGTAATCTATGATGGTAATTTGTATTTCTGTGGAATTGATGGTGATATCCCCTTTATCATTTTTAATTGCATCTATTTGATTCTTCTCTTTTCTTTTTTATTAGTCTGTCTAGTTGTCTATTTTGTTGATCTTTAAAAAAAATCAGCTCCTGGATTTATTGATTTTTTTGAAGGAGTTTTTGTGTCTCTATGTCCTTCAGTTCTGCTCTGATCTTAGTTATTTCTTGTCTTCTGCTAGCTTGAGGTTTTTTTTTTTTTATTTTGCACCTTTAGCTCTTTCAATTTTGACTACAGAGTGCCGATTTTAGATCTTTCCTTGTTTCTCATGTGGGCATTTATTGCTATACATTTTCCTCTAGACACTGATTTAAATGTGTCTCAGAGATTCTGGTAAGTTGTATCTTCATTCTGATTGGTTTCAAAGAAAGTCTTTATTTCTGCCTTCATTTCATTGTTTATCCAGTCGACACTCAGGAGCCAGTTGTTCAGTTTCCATGAAGTTGTGCAGTTTTGAGTGAGTTTTTTAATCCTGAGTTCTAATTTGATTGCACTGTGGTATGAGAGACTGTTTCTTATGATTTCCATTCTTTTGCATTGGCTGATGAGTGATTTACTTCCAATTATGTGGTCAATTTTAGAGTAAGTGCTATGTGGTACTGCGAAGAATGTATATTCTGCGGATTTGGGGTGGAAAGTTCTGTAGATGTCTATTGGGTTCACTTGGTCCAGATCTGCTTTTTTTTTTTTAAATTTTTATTTTTTTGAGACAGAGTTTCACTCTTATTGCCCAGGCTGGAGTGCAATGGCACTATCTCAGCTCACTGCAACCTCCACCTCCTGGGTTCAAGTGATTGTCTTGCCTCAGCCTCCTGTGTAGCTGAGATTACAGGCACACACCACCACACCCAGCTAATTTTGTATTTTTAGTAGAGACGGGGTTTCTCCCTGTTTGTCAGGCTGGTCTCGAACTCCCAACCACAGGTGATTTGCCTGCCTTGGCCTCCCAACAGATCTGCTTTTAAGTCCTAGATATCCTTGTTGATTTTCTGTCTTGTTGATCTGTCTCATATTGACAGTGGAATGTTCAAGTCTCCTACTATAATTGTGCAGGAATCTAAGTCTCTTTGTAGGTCATTAAGACCTTGCTTTATGGATCTGGATACTTCTGTATTGGGTGCATATATATTTAGGATAGTTAGTTCTTGTTGTATTGATCCTTTTACCATTATGTAATACCCTTCTTTGTTTCTTTTGATCTTTGCTGGTTTAAAGTTCATTTTATCAGAGAATAGAATTGCAACCCCTGCTTTATTTTTGCTCCCCATTCGCTTGATAAATCTTCTTCCATCCCTTTATTTTGAATTTATGTGTGTCTTTGCACATGAGATGTGTCTCCTGAATACAACACACTGATGGTTCCTGACATGAGATGTGTCTCCTGAAGACAACACACTAATGGTTGCAGTTTGCCAGTCTGTTTCTTTTGATTGGGGCATTTAGTCCATTTATGTTTAACATTAATATTGTTAGGTGTGAATTTGATCCTGCCATTTTGTTACTGGTTGGATGTTTTGCCCTTTGGTTGGCACAATTTATCTGTTGTGTCATTGGTCTTTACTTTTTTTTTGTTTTTTTTGCAGTGGCTGGTACTGGTTATTCCTTTCCATGTTTAGTGCTTCCTTCAGGAGCTCTTGTAAGGCAGGTCTGGTGGCAACGAAATCTCTAAGCAGTTACTTGTCCATAAAGGATTTTATTTCTACTTCACTTATGAATCTTAGTTTGGCTATATATAAAATTCTGGGCTGAAAGTTCTTTAAGGATGTTGAATATTGGCCCCCACTCTTTTCTGGCTTGCAGGGTTTCTGCTGAGAGATCTGCTGTGAATCTGATGGGCTTCCCTTTGTGGGTGACCTGACCTTTCTCTCTGGCTGTCCTTAGCATTTTCTTCTTCATTCCAAACCTGGTGAATCTGACGATTATGTGCCTTGGGGTTGCTCTTCTTGAGGAATATCTTTGTGGTATTCTCCGTATATCCTGTATTTGAATGTTGGCCTGCCTTGCTAGGTTGGGGAAGTTCACCTGGATAATATCCTGAAGAGTGTTTTCCAGCTTGGATTCATTCTTCCGGTCATCTTCTGGTATACCAATCAAGCGTAATCTTGATTATGGCATTCACTTAATCCCATATTTCTTGGAGGCTTTGTTCATTTTTCATCATTCTTTTTTCTCTTTTCTCACCTTCTTGTTTTATTTCATTGAGTTGATCGTCAATCTCTGATATCCTTTCTTCTGCTTGATCAATTCAGCTATTGAAACTTATGTAAGCTTCATGAAGTTCTTGTGCTGTGTTTTCCTGCTCCATCAAGTTGTTTATGTTCTTCTCTAAGCTTGTTATTCTAGTTAGCATCTCATCTAACCTTTTTTCAAGGTTTTTAGTTTCTTTGCATTGGGTTAGAACATGTTCCTTTAGCTCAGAGAAGTTTGTTATTACCCACCTTCTGAGCCTGCTTCTGCCAATTCATCAAATTCGTTCTCCATCCTGTTTTGTTCCCTTGCTGGTGAGGAGTTATATTCCCTTGGTGGGGTTGAGGCATTCTGGTCTTTGATTGTTTTATCCTTTTGGCATTGGTTTCTTCCCATCTTCTTGAATTTATCTAGCTTTGATTTCAGGTAGCCGCTTGGGGTGCCAGCCTTTCCTTTGTCTGCCTGCAGAGGGACTGCTGGGCTGCCATGGATTCAATGGAGCTGCTGTGTAGATTTCCTGCATCTTTTATTTACTCAGGAAGATTAGGCCTGCCTCTGTAATGGTGGATGCCCTTCCCCCTGCCAAGTTCGATCATTCCTGGTTGCTCTCTAACTGATGTGTTGGCTGCAATACTCTCAAGTGAGAGGGCTTCAGCCTGCTGGGCTTTGTGACAGAGGGATCCTACAGGCCATATTGCCTGATTCCCCACTTTCAGTTCCCTTTCTTTTTGGAGGGCGGGTAGCTCCGTGTGTCAGCCAGTGCTTCTGCCTAGATCTCTGCCGACAACCCCGGCACCACCAGAGTTGCTGCTCAGCCCTGTTCAGGTAGTTCACGGGTGCTTTTCAGCCTGGTGAAGATCTCCTGTTCTGTGGATTTTCGAGGGCTTGGGTGAAGCGCATTATCCGAATTGAAGTCCTGGAGGGGGAAAGCCCCCGATCCTCTGGTCAGTTGCACATACCTCCTGGGTGGGGCAGTGCCCTACCCTGCCTCACCTTGCCCTCTTTGGTTTATACCCACTGTCCAACCGGACCCACAAAATGAACCTAGTGCCTCATTTGGAATGTGGATACCACTCATCTTCTGCGTCTCTCTCGCTGGGAACTGTGTTCCAGAGCAGCCTCTATTTGGCCATCTTGGAAATGATCAGCTTATCCTCGAAGATCCATATTTCTGTTTGATCCAAGTTTCTGATCTAAGTCGTTCTGCTTGAAGAAATTCTTTTTAGCATTTTTTGTAGGATAGGTCTGTTATTAGTAAATTTTATTAGTCTTTGTTTTGCAGACATCATTTTTATTTCTCCTTTATATTTTCTTTTTTAGAGACAGTCTCACTTTGTCAACTGTGCTGGAGTGTAGTGACATGATCTTGGCTCACTGCAGCCTCAACCTCTTGGGCTCAAGAGATCTTCCTACCTCATTCCCCTAAGTGTCTGGGACTACATGTGTGTGCCACCATGCCAGCTAACTTTTTGTAGATATGGGGTTTCACTATGTTGCCCAGGCTGGCCTCAAGCTCGTGAGCTCAAGTGATCTGCCTGCCTCAGCCACCCTAAGTGCTGAGATTATAGGTGTAAGCCATCACACCCAGCCTCTTCTTTACTTCTGAAATATATTTTTGCTCATCTAGAATTCTGGGTTGGTAGACTTTTTTCCTTTTAGCACTGTTAAAGACTCTTCATTGTCTTCTTGAAGGCATAGTTTCTGACAATAAAAGCACTGTAATCTTTAATCTTGTTCCTCTGTAGGAAATGTCTTTGTCTTACAGCCACCATCAAGATTTTCTCTTTGTCTTTGAATATTTTCTGAGTTGGAATACGTCTTCATTTGTATTTGGTATTATTTAAGCTTTTTGAATTTGTAGTTTAATAAATGTCATTAATATTTTTAAATTCTTGACTATTTATTTTTTAAAATATGTATCCTGACCTGTTGTGTCTCTCACTGCTCTTTGCGAGATTCCAATTACATGCTAGCTCTTTTTATTTTTGTTTGAGTAATTTCTATTGACCTATCTTCAACCTCACTGATTTTCCTTTGGCTGTGTTAATTCTACTCAAAGGACTCCAAAGCATTCTTTATCTCTCTTACTGTGTGTTTATTTCTATTAATTCTGTTGATTGTGTCTTATGGTTACCATCACTCTGCTGAAATTGCCCACATGATATTACCTGTTGTCTAACTTTTCCATTAGAGCCTTCAGCATACTAATTATAATTTTTAAAATCCCCTGTTTGATAGTTCCAACATCTGTGTCATATTTGAGACTCATTCTAATAATTGCTTTGTCTCTTAGAGGTGTATTTTTCTTGCCTTCTCATGCTTCATAATTTTTGTTAAAAGCTGGATATCTTCTACAGAGCAGTAGATACTGAGGTAAGTATTTTTATGCTTGCAGATCAGTCTACCTTTCCTTCTTTTAAACGTTAAGTATATGGGCTTGTGTTCAACTAGGTAGGAATTAGACTGGATTTGAGGTTTCTGTTGCTATGGTTACCATGGACTTAAATGATTTTTAGTGATATTTTGTATTTAGGTGTTAGGCTGGTTTGTAAGAGATTATTTTTCTAATTTCTTCTCATCTTTCGGGTCTTTACTTTCAGCTATTCCCCAGACAGAATTTTTCTCTTGGTCTTCTCCCATCTGTATCCCTCTGCCATTTTTCCTTTATACTTTCTTAGCCTGCTGGTAAAGAGTAGTTGGGGTGGTTCTCTGTTCTGATTAAGCCCTGTCTTCTGCAATTATACTGTCCCTGAGTTTTAGAAGTTTTGCCTTCACAAAATGTTCCTGATCTTCTTCCAGATCTAGCACTGTACCTGTCCCTTTCCTAGTGGTTGAGCTTCATGTTTTTCTTTTTTCTCAGCTTCAGTGGGCTTCTACCAGTGCCCTCATGCAATAATTTTTCTTGGCCTCTCCCCTGTAGATTTAGAGTTTTGTTCCATATTGAAGATAGGAGAAGTTGGTCTGGAAGTGTTTCAGCAGTGTTGCTGTTCTTCCCCAGCCAACAGTGGGAGGGAAATTTTTTTAGGAATCCTCCCATAATTTTCATTTGAATGTGTCTTGGAGTTCATGGAGGGATAAGTCTGTAAGTGCTAATACCTCTCTGTAGTTCTCAGCAGCTTCATACTCTCACTCTAACTCACAATCCACTTTTAGTCATTCATTTAAAATTCTACTGGAATTATTCTCTCTGGCTTATATAGTGTTTGTATATATCTGCCCCAGGTAAAATAAGTGCTGAGGTTCTATTTCTTCTGTTGGTGCCCATCTCTTTGGATTTTGAGTTAGTTGTTTACTCTGTTACATCAGTTCTGTAGTGTAATCAAAATGATTTCTTAAGGAGTATTTTGTCCAGCTTTTTATTTGTTGTTAGTGAGGGAGTAATGCTCTTTCCAGCTTTCCATATTTCTGTGCTGAAACTGAACTCTGCAATGTCTATTAGAGAATCATGTTTAAGTTTCCCAAATTCATGGATTGGAGCACTTAACATAGAAAATATGTCTCTTTTCCTTAAGATGATCTGTAGGTTTATGTAATTTCTATCAAAATCCCAATAAGGAGTTTTCAGACATAGTACAAGCTAATTCTAAAAATTAAATGAAAAGACAAAACACTAAAATAATGAAAACTATATTGAAAAAGAATAAAGTAGGAGGAATCACTCTATCCAGTATTAAGGCTTATTATAGCTGTATTAATCAAGAGATTATGGTATTGGCAGATGGATAGATACACAGATCAATTGGAAAAAAACCTGAGAACCCAAAACAGACCCACAAAATTATGCCCAATGGATTCTTTTTTCTTTAACAATTACATAATAGCAGTTCAATAGAGGAAGAATATATTTTTTCAACAGTTGATGCTTGGAAAATTGGATATCTATAGGCAAAAAAAAATCTCCTACCAAATGTCAAATCTTACACAAAAATTAACTCAAAATGGATCATGGGCTTATGTGTAAAATATAAAACCAAAAATTTTATAGGAAAAAATGGGAGGAATTCTTCAGTCCTGAAGGCTAGCCAAAGAGTTTGGAAGTGTGACACCAAAAGCACAATCCATTAAGGAAAAATCAACAAACTAGACCTCATCAAAAGTAACTCTTTTCTTTTGTAAAAGAAGCTGTGAACAATAAAAAGGGGAAAATAGACTTAAATAAAATACTTTCAGTTCATATATTCAACAGAGACTTTGTGTTTAGAAGATGTAAAGAAATCTCAAGACTTAACAGTTAAAAAAATTTAATTATAAAATGAGTAGAGACATGAACAACAATTTCACCGAAGAGGGCAGGCAAATGACACATAAGCACGTGAAAAAGTATTCACCATTGTCCATTAGGAAAATGCACATTAAAACCATAATGAATTATCACTACATACCTATTAGAATGGTAAAATGAAACATAGTGATGACACCAAATGCTGGCAGTAATTTCAAGAAACTGGATCCAGTCATACATTACTGATGGGAATGCAAAATGGTGCTGTCATTCTGGAAAATAGTTTGACAGATTCTTATAAAACTAATCATAAATTTATTATTTGACTCAGCAATTGTGCTCTTGGGGTTTTATCTAAGAGAAATGAAAACTTGTATTCATACAAAAACCTATATTTGAACGTTCATAGCAGTTTTATTTGCAATGGTCCAAACTAGAAACAACGCCAATGTTCTTTAACTGGTGAACACTTAAATTGGGGTAGTTTAAGCGTGGAATATTAAGAAGAGATGACAAGGGATAAATTATTGTTATAACCAACAGCCTAAATAAATCTCTAGGAGATTATGATGAAGGGAAAAAAAAAGAGTTAATCTCAGAATGTTATATACTCTGATTCCATTTGCATGCCCTCATTGAAGTTATAGAATTATGGAAATGGAGAAATTGTTAGTGCTTACCAGGTGTTAGGAATGAGGACTAGAGGTTAGTGTGGACATAAAAGAATAAGAAAGGAAGCCTTGTGGTGACAGAACAATTCTGTATCATTATTGTGGTAATGTTAACATGAAGTTACACATGTGACAGAATTACACACAGCTACACATACATAAAGGGAAATGAGTGCATGTAAAACTCTTGATCTAATGGATTGGTAGATTGTTCCAGTGCCAATTTCCTGGTTTTTGATATTACACTATAGCTAAGCAAATAGAGTTAAGCCAACAAATTGTGGGAAGGGCACATGTGACTTCTCTGTACATTTTTTGCAACTTCCTGTGAATCTGTGGTTATTGCAAATTAAAAAGATTAAGAAATCGTCCCCAAAGAGTATATGAATTACTTTCCTATCTACTGTTATATATATATATATATATATATATATATATATATAATTTTAATTATAAAACAAGTAATATAATGTAAAAGATTATTTGCCTTGAAAAGCAAGGACTCGAAGTATGACAGGTTTGTTACCATATAGTGATCTAACATAGTTTGCAAAAATAAAAATTATGTGAATACTCAAAAGGTATGGGAAACTCAAAAGAAATATTTCTAAAGGGCTAAATGGTAGATCTGAGTACTTCAGCCAAAAGATGTCTTGTATAATGATAGTTAAATCAAAAAGTTATTTTGGGGGTGGCAGTGGGGTGGCTGGAGCCTAAAAACTTGTTTTGAAATTAAGTGTTGTGATTATAAATGTGTTCCATGCTTTATAAACTGGTTAGAACTTTTGGAGAAAATAAGCACTGATTAAAAAACAAAACTAAGGCAAACATTTTAAATGGTAATTCATAAATGTTACGTAAAATATAATTCTGATTATCTCTTAATTTCATGCTTCTGATAATCTCTAAATAATACTGTGTCTCCAGATAGTATTTTGAGGTTTAGTCTATAGCTTTTATATACATTTTATGTGGGCTAGAAAACTCAAACACACATTTATTAAGAAGTTCCTAAATAACAAACTTTTATTGATTTTGAATGTAATTTTTAAACAATTCTCTAATGTCATTTGTATCCCTAATTGTGCAGAAAAAGAGAACTGAAACTCAGAGATGTCTTGCCCAATGTCACACAGCTAATAAGCCATGGTTTCAGGATTCAAACCCTAGAGTGATTCCAAAGTAATTTTTTTCAACTACAACACTGACTTTTTTTTCCCCTTATTTACTGTAGAACCCTTCACAGTGCTTGTCAGATAGAAAGCACCCAGTGGTATTCATTGATTAATGAGAACCATGAATTTAATCTTCAAGTGCAATTAGTTCAACAATGTGAGTTACTTGGCCTACAGCTTATGGCCACTACCAGCATGGCAATGAAGTATATATGTATCAGGCTTTTTTCTCAAAGCATGTCAAAGCTATAGTCTGTAAGTCAACTGTGATTACCACATCCTGGGATTTTCTTGCACAAACCAGCTCACTAACAACCTATGCAAATAGGAAGTCTTTCTCCAGAGCCAGAAATTAACCAACAGGATCCTTTCTGGGGCATAGTGTTCCCTGTGAAGAGCCATTCTGCAAACCTCAGGTGTTTGGAAGCATATGAACCGATCCAACACCTTGTTGAAAATGATTGAGCACTCACAGTACCAGCTTAATTGCAGGCAAAGGTTGTTTATCTCCCATTTGTGGAAGGGCCAGTACTGAACAGTGACTTGGAGGCAGCTAGGGCAGGAGGGCTAAGAGTGAGTGATGACCATGGTAGCAGAGGGTCTCTGCTGGGTTTACACACAGGCACAGCCGCAACTTTCAAACTGAACTTACTGTGTAGGCAAATTAATCACCGTGACAGATTCCCACTAATCTGCCTGATTGAACTGTCATTTCAGCAAGACCACTCTGCTGTCTGTGTCGTGGGCACAGCCATGGTCCTGAAGTACAGTAGGTCCTCAAATAACCTGAGGAAAAAATTGGGCTCCTGGCCAAGGCCACTGTCTATGTGGAGTTTGCATGTTCTTCCCAGTCTGTGTGGGTTTTCTCACACTACTCCAGTTGCCTCCCAGATCCCAAAGATGTGCACGTTAGGTTCATTGTTGTGTCCAAATGGTTCCAGTCTGGATGAGTGTGGGTGGGTGTGCGTGTGCCCTGCAATGAGATGGCGTCCCATCTGGGGCTGGTTCCTGCCTGTGCCCTGGGATGCTAGGATAGGCTCTGGCCACCCTTGACCCTGAACTGCATTAAGAAGGTAAATCATTATGTTACTTGTTTTTCACTAATCTTTCTGAAAATGTACGGCTTGCTCATGTTTATTTCAGTGTTTAATGGTAGAAGTGTTTGGGGTCTTTATTTAGAAGTTTGGTGATGCTATTGTAGCCTTCCCAGCCATACAGAAATGTGCCTTAGGAACTTAACTCTTGTTTATATCAAGTAGCCTATGGTGAAATTGGTTTTGTTAGAAGTCATTTAGCTTAAAGTCACATTTTGCAAGAACCTGTCAACTATATTAAGTGATGACTTCTTGTAGCACTTTTCCCAAAGGTAGACATACTCATGAGTATCTGCATCACTGACAGTTGGCCATCTGCTGCAATGTATGTTGCATATGTATTTCTGATCAACACGACGAGCATATGCCTGTGTCTCCCTTTCCCAAAAGGAGTATTGCATATTAATAGCTTTGAAGGAAGAATTGTTCGTTGAAAAATGCTAAGAGGATTAAAAAACACCCTAACTCGGCAGTCCAATTCAGCAAATATTAAATGCCTAATATGTGCCAGGCACAGAAATACATGCTAAAGATAAAGGTTTGTAAAGGACAGCTGTGAAATCCTTACTCACAAAGTTTACATCTCCTCACCAAGGTGTGCTTTCTCTCTTCTTCTATTTTTCCTGCTGTTCTCCCATAGACTGAAATTTAGGGAAGAAAACTTTGAAATAATAGAGTAGGCTCTGGATGGGGAGGCAGTACTTGCACAGTGCTTCATTCTATTCATTTTAGAGTCAAGCAGATGTGGATTTCAAATGTGACTCCCTCATTTACAAGCTCTGTGATCTTAGTCAAGAATATTAAGCCCTCTGAGTTTTAGCCTTTTCATAAATAAAGATTATGATACTAATTTAAAAATAGTTCAAAGAGTAGAAGTGAGGATTATACAAGAGTATAGAATTGAAATGCTTAGCCCAGTGTCTAGCATAAATAGTAAGTATTCAATAAATGTTAGTAATTATTAGGTTCAAATGTTTCCTTCCTGTGTACGTTGGCACAGTAAGGGCATTTATGTCTAAGGGGGTGCAAAATGCCTTTCTTGATGCTATCTGCTGCCTCTGTGTTGCATAGAACAATCTCTTTCCTTGAGCGTTCCCTACTGTGTAGGCTGTAAATCACATACAGGCAATTGTTGCAGAAAATAGGTGTGAAGAGTTCAATATTTATGTGATTTAACTAACAGCCTCCACTTCTGAAGCACATTAGCTGTCACACAGTTTGAAGCAAAAATAATTGATGGGAGTGAAGATTCAAATGATTCTTTCTTTTAATCCTTAATTAAATATTAAAGACAAAGCCTGACTGATGGCAAGAGATGGCTGCTTTTGGCCTGGACTTCGATGTAAAGGATAAAATAATAAAAATAAAAGGTTTGAAAAATGTTGCCAATGAGGAAGTTGAACGTGCATTTCAAGGGTCTATGAACAGTCAAGTCTCACTGACTTCTTTGGTGGAAAAGTTTTACTTTTACTTTTTATCTTGCTGAATAAACATTTATAAATTTAGAATTATTGAAATTCCTTTGTAAATAGCTTTATTGAGGCATAATTGACATAAAAAACTGCACACATAGAAATTGCACAATTTGATAAGTTTAGGCCTATATATACACTCTTGCAACTATCATTGCACTGAAGATTAGAAACACATATAGCATCAGAAAATATTTCTTCGTGCCCCTTAGTAATCCTGCCCTTCCTTCTCTGTCCCTCATCTTTAAATATCTGTTAACCCACTTTCTGACAGCTGAGTTTGTATTACTTAGAATTTTATATACATGAAATCAGTCTGCATATCTGGATTTAAAACTTTAACATAATTACTTTGAGAATTACACATGTGTATTTACATTTCATTTCTTTGCATTGCTACATCAAATTCCTTTGTATGGATGTGCTACAAATTATCTATGGTAGCCCCCTGTTGATGGGTATTTTTTCCCAGTTTCTGAGTGTTAGAAACAAAACTTCTTTGAATATGCATATGCAAGTCTTAAAATATAACTATGTTTTCATTTCTATTAGGCAAATTCTTAGGAGCAGAATGGCTAGTTCATATGCAGGTGCCTGTTTAACTTTATAAGAAACAGCCAAATTATTTTCTGAATAGAATGTAACATTTTACATTTGAACCAGCAGTGTATGAGAATTCTAGTTCCTGCACATCCTTATCAAACTTGTATAATCAGTATTCTCAGTTTTAGCTATTCTAACAGGTGTGCAGTGGTATCTCATTGTAGTTTCAATTAGCATTTTTCTATTGCTAAAGCTATTGAGCTTAGTAGCCATTCATCCAATCCTCAATGATGAAGTAGCTGATCATATATTTTATTCATAATATTATTGGCTTGTTTTCATACCTTTGAGTTTTTAAAAAATATCTTTTGGGTACAGGTTCTTTAACAGATAGGCGATTTCCAAGTATTACCTTCCTGTTGGTGGATTCTTTTCATTCTCTTAAAGGTATTTCTCACAGAGCAATTTTTTGAGTTCTAGTAAAGTTCAGTCTTTTGATTTTTAAAAATGGAAACTGTGCTTTTGTTGCTGTATCTAAAAACTCAGATGTTCTTCTATGTTTTTATCTAGAAGCTTTAGAATTTAAAATTTTACTTTTAGGTATGATATATTTTGAGGCAGTTTGTGGGAGGTATATATTGAGGTTTTATATTTTGTATATTATGTCTAATTGTTGGAACACAGTTTGAAAAGATGATCCTTAATCCTTTCAGTTAATGTTATCCTTAATTGAATTGCCTTTGCACCTTTGTCAGCTGTTCATACATTGATGATATTTGTCTGACTCTATTTCTGGGTTCTCTGTTCTTCCCTATGGATTATTTTTCTAACTTTTCATCAATAACACTCTCTCTTAATTGCAAACTCTTTGTATTAAGTTTTGAAATTAGATATGGTGGGTCCTCTCATGTAGTTCTTCTTATCTTTATTTCAGAGTTGAATTGACTATTCTATTTATTTGCCTTTTCAAATAGATTTTAGAATTAGCCTGTTGATACCTATGAATAAACTTGGAAGAATTTTGATCAGTATTGCAATAAATATATTCTTAAATTGGAGCGAGGTCACACTAATACTATTGAAACATCTAAACCAAGGATATGATATACATCTCCATTTCTTTGGAAAGACATTTCTTTAATCAGTATTTTGTAGTTTTCAGCATAATTATTCACATTTTATTAGATTTATACCTAAGTACTTTGTTTTGTTTGGTGCTTTTATTGCTGAACATTAACTTATATCCATTTTGTGTTTGTTATATTTAAAATTCATTGCAATGTTTCATTGGAACTATAGAGAGATATGATGAGCTTTTGTATATCAACCTTTGATATGGTTTGGCTCTGTGTTCTCACCCAAATTTCATCTGGAATTGTAATCTCTGGGAGGTGATTGGATCATGGGTGCAGTTTCTCCCATGCTGTTCTTGTGGTAGTAGGGGAGATCTCATGAGAGCTGATGTTTTAAATGGGGCAGTTTCTCCTACATGCTCTTTATCTCTATTGCCAACATGAGAAGATGTGCCTTGCTCCCCTTTCACCTTCTATCATGATTATAAGTTTCTTGAGGCCTCTCCAGCCATGCAGAGCTCTGAGTCAATTAAACCTCTTTCCTTTATAAATTACCCAGTCTCAGGTATTTCTTTATAGCACTTTGAAAACAGATAATTGATACCAGTAGAGTGGGGTATGCTATGAAGACAACCTACAAATGTGGAAGTCACTTTGGAACTAGGTAACAGGCAGAGGTTGGAACAGTTTGGAGGGCTCAGAAGAAGATAGGAAGATATGGGAAAATTTGGGACTTCCTAGAGACTTGTTGAATAGTTTTGACCAACATTCCTGATATGGACTTGAAATATGGGCTGAGGTGGTCTCAGATGGAGATGAGTAAAGGTCTGGAGTAAAGGTCTCTCCTGCCATGCTTTAGCTAAAAGTTTGGCAATATTTTGCCCCTGACCTAGAGATCTGTGGAACTTTGAACTTCAGAGAGATGACTTAGGATACCTGGCAGAAGAAACTTCTAAACAGCAAAGCAGTCAAGAAGTACCCCAGCATTTCCTGAAAGCATACAGTTATATGTGCTCACAAAGAGATGGTTTGAAATTGGTACTTACATTTAAAGGGGAAGAAGAGTGTAAAAGTTTGGAAAATTTGCAGCCTGGCCATGTGCTGGAAAAGAAAAACCCATTTTCTGGGGAGGAATTCAAGCCTGCTGCAGAAATTTGCATAAGTAATGTTAATCACCAAGACAATGGGGAAAATGTTTCCAGGGCATTTCAGAGATCTTCACGGTAGCCCCTTTCATCATAGGCTTGGAGATCTAGGAAGGAAAAATGGTTCCATGGGCTGGGCCCAGGGTCTAGCTGCTGTGTGCAGCCTCAGAACTTGGTGCCTTGCATCCAATGCACTCCAGCTCTAGCCATGGCTAAAAGGAGCCAATGTACAGTTCAGGCTATTGTTTCCCAGGGCGCAAGCCCCAAGCCTTGGCAGTTTCCACATGGTGTTGGGCCTTTGTGTGCACAGAATACAAGAGTTGAGCTTTGGGAGCCACTGCCTGGATTTCAGAGGATGTATATAAATGCCTGGTTGCCCAGGCAGAAGTCTGCTGCAGGGGTGGTGCCCTCAGAGAAAACCTCTAATAGGACAATGTGGGGTTGGAGCCCCGACACAGAATCCCCAATAGGGCACTGCCTAGTGGAACTGTGAGAAAAGGACCATCATCCCCTAGACCCCAGAATGGTAAATCCGTCAACAGCTTGTACCATGTGCCTGGAAAAGCCTCAGGCACTGAATGCCAGCCTGTGAAAGCAGCCACCGTGACTGTACCCTGCAGAGCCACAGGGGTGGAGCTGAGCAAGGCCTTGGGAGCCTATCTATTGCATCAGCATGCTCTGGATGTGAGACATGAAGTAAAAACAGATCATTTTGTAGCTTTAGATTTAATGAGTTTTTGCTGGGTTTTGGATTTGCATGGGGGCCGTGGCCCTTTTGTTTTGGCCAATTTCTCCCATTTTGAACAGGAACATTTACCCAATATCTGTACCTCCATTGTTTCTTGGCAGTAATTAACTTGTTTTTTTTTTTTTTTTTTTTTTTTTTTTAAATAAATGGAAAAATTGTTTGATTTTCAAAGGCAATTATAAAAATTTCAATATAAAAAGTTTTTAATTAAAATTTTGAATTTTGTCGTGAATATTAAAAAATT
>CAUYLG010060586.1:0-82780 GCA_963573385.1 Cacajao melanocephalus
TGAAGAGTGATTTACTTCCATTTATATAGTCACTTTCAGAATAGGTGTAATATGATACTGAGAAAAATGTATGTTCTGTAGACCTGGGGTGGAGAATTCTATAAATATTCACTAAGTTTACTTATTCCAGGTCTAAATTCAAATCATAGATGTCGCTATTAATTTTCTGTCTCATTGATCCACTTTTTTTTTTTTTAACATTCTGAGACAGGGTCTCACTCGGTCACGCAGGTTGGAGTGTAGTGGCATGATCATGGCTCATTGCACCCTCAATCTCATGGGTTCAGGTGATACTCCTACCTCAGCCTCCCGAGGAGCTGAAACCACAGGTGTGTGCCACTACACCCGGAAAGGTTGTTATTTTTTTATTTTGTAGAGACAAGGTCTCCCTATGAATCCCAGGCTGGTCTCAAACTCCTGGGCTCAAGTGATCCTCCCACTTTGGCCTCTCAAAGTGGTGGAATTACAGGCCTGAGCCATTGGGCCTGGCCATGATGGTCATTTTTATGTGGCAACTTGATTGGGTCATGGGGTGCCCAGACATTTGGCCAAACCCTATTCTGGGTGTGTCTATGAGGTGTTCTGGATGAGATGAACATTTGGGTTTGCAGACTGAGTAAGGTAGATTATTCTCCTTAATGTGGATAGGTCTCATTCAATCAACTCAAGATGTAAACAGAACAAAAAGCTAAGTAACCAGAAGCTCCTCCTCCCTGATTGCCTGAGCTAGGACTTTGGTCTTTTCCTGCCTTTGAACTTGAACTGAAATAAAAGCTCTTCTTGGGTTTCAAGCCTGCTGGACTGGAACTTACACCATTGGCTCTCCTAGGTCTCCAGATTGCAAACTGAAGATCTCAGGACTGCCTAGCTTCCATCCAATTCCTTACAATAAGTCTCTCTCTCTCCACACACACACACACACACTCCCCTGCCGGTTCTGTTTCTCTGAAGATTCCTAACACCTAGTTCCAGGATTTTCCTCTGGGATTGCCTCTCCCCAGTTCTCAGTCCATGCAGTTCAGATCTGTTTCTGCCAGGGCTGCTAGGCTTTGGGGATTTAAGCCTAATTTGCTGGTGGCAATTTTGTCACCATGAAGAACAAGTCTGCCTGACAACGAGCAGTGCCGAAGCAAGAGGAGCCCAGAGATGGGAGAGCTGGCTTCCCAATGACAGGGCTTGAGCTCCTGGATCCTGCCATGCCCAAGACAGTGCAGTCCTGGATTTCTCCATTCCATGGACTAATAAATTGCACACACTCCCTTCTGGTTTTTGGCTTAAGGCATGTTAAGTTGAGTTTCTGTTACCTGCAACTGTAAGAGTAATTAGAAGTTTAAATACTTTGTAATACTATTTAACCAGTATCCTACTTAAGGTGTTTCCCATTTTACTATTACAACCAACGTTGCCAGAAATATCTTGTACACGTATCTTAGAACAATCCTATGAATATATAAATAGGACACCTTCCTAAGACAGAAACTGGTGGATCAAAAAACAGGTGCATTTTGGCCAAGTGCTGTGGCTCACGCCTGTAATCCTAGTACTTTGGGAGGGTGAGGCGGGTGGATCACCTGAGGTCGGGAGTTTGAGACCAGCCTGACCAACATGGAGAAACCCCATCTCTACTAAAAATACAAAATTAGCTTGGTGCGGTAGTGCAAGCCTGTAATCCCAGCTACTTAAGAGGCTGAGGCAGGAGAATCGCTTGAACCCAGGAGGCAGAGGTTGCGGTGAGCCGAGATCCTGCTACGGCACTCCAACCTGGATGACAAGAGTGAAACTGTGTCTCAAAACAAAAACAAAAACAAACAAAGGTGCATTTAAGATTTTGACTGTTATTGCCAAATTACCTTCCAAAAATGTTTCCCTATTCATGCTTCCAACAGTGTATGAAGAATTCCTTCTTCCTTAAATCCTTACCAGCAACAGATATCATTCTTAATTCAGTCCATTTAAAGAGTGAAAAATAGCATCTTGTTTTAAGTTACATTTCTATGATTATTAAGGAAGTTGAGTATCTTTTCGTATATTTAGCTAGGCCTGTGGATTTCTTTTTTTATGAATTGCTTATCCTTTGCCCATTTCCTACTAAGTTGCTTATCTTTTATTTATTTGAAGGAGCTCTTTATATATGATGCACAGCAATCGTTTGTCTGTAATAAGCACTGTAAAATAAATAGAGATTTGGAGACAGATGGGAACCTGAGCCCAGAGACCTTCCAGAATGGGTAGGAGCTGCTCTTACCTGACTCCGGTCCTCTGGATCCACAAAAATATTTTCAGCTGTCACATTTCCGTGAACATACTCATTCTCATGGAGGAACTCCAGGGCATCCAGCTGTGGGAAGAAGCAAGCCAGCGTCTGCATGAGCAGTACGACTAACTAACACAGAGAGGCTCTGGTGCAGACCGGGGCAGGGAACCCCGCTGTTAAGGACTGGGGTTGTCCGGCACTGTGACTGGGGTTAAACCTGACTAAATCCTGGGCAGCATGAGGAGCCCGTTGTGACAGCACACTGAGCACACCTCTAATCAGGCTCTCAGAGAGCTCACCAGTCAAGCTAACTCGAGGCTTCCCATCTACTCCTGTATCTTTTAGCTGATGGCAAACTCAGGAGAGGGAGAAGGGGTCAATGACCCTCTGCAAAAATAACTCAGCACCTATGAATATCAAAGAGCTCTTCTCACCTGTCCTAGAGAGCAGGAAAAAATTTTGTTAACATTTGTAAATTTATAATGATCTCCAGCTCCAGCTGTCCCACGGAGTTCCAAACTCTTTTTTTTGGAGTGTCTGTGTGTGTGTGTGTGTGTGTGTGTGTACAGATAGATAGATAGATTTTTTTTTTTGAGACAGGGTCTCACTCCTGTTGCTCAGGCTGGAGTGCAGTGGTGCAATCACTGCTCACTGTAGCCCCGATTTCCCAAGCTCAGGTGATCCTCCCACCTCAGCCTCCCGAGTAGCTGGGACTACAGCTGTGCACCACCACACCTGGCTAATTTTTTGTATCTTTAGTAGAGAGGGTGTTTTGCCACATTGCCTAGGCTGGTCTTGAACTCCTGAGCTCAAGTGATCCACCTGCTTCATCCTCCCAAAGTGTGGGATTACTGCGTGAGCAGCGGTGCCTGGTCGACTCTTCAACTGTGCTTGCTGCCTGAGTGTCAGCTACATTTCGATCATATCCCCAACCCTCTACGACCCCAGGCTCAACTGTCCACCAAATTCTGCTTGTTTTCCTTCTATAGACTCTCCACCCCCATGGCCTTCAGCCTCGTCCTGTCCCACATGGACCCTCACTCATATCCTTCTCCCCATACGGCCCTTGAGGGCCTTTCTGTACCCAGAGCTGACCCTGCCCTCCCCTAATCCCAGCCCTCTGTGGCTCTCCAGTGCCCTCAACAGAGATCCCAGCCCCTCAGCCTGGTGTGCGAGGGTCTGCATGACGTGGTCACCGCTGGCCTCTCAGCACCGACTCCATCTCTCCCCACTGCAGTGCCATACTGCAGATTCTGAACGTGAAGACCCTAGGGGCTCGGCATGTTGCCCCCTTGGTACGTCCATCCCTCCAGCACCGTAATGTGGACTGTCTTATTCTCCAGCACAGCAGACACCGCTTCCATTCAGAACACTTGTCATAGTTGGTGCAACTGTTTCATTTACTAGCGGCCTCTCCCGCTAGACCGTGAGCTCTGACACATGGAAACCACGCTGCTCTCTGATCTGCAACTGGCCCCGGGGACAGCATCTGGCACCCACTAAGTGTTTCATGAATATTTAATGAGGACGAATGAATGAATGAGTAAATGAACAAATGCCGTATGCTCTCTCTTCCTCTCAAGCCTTACCCCAGCTGTATCCTTGGCAGGACCATCCTCTCCTCATCTATCCTGGCCTCCTCCACCCAGCACCTTGCTGTTTCCACTCATCCTGAGAGTCATGACTTAGAAACACCCTCTACCAGGAAGCCCCATCTAAGCCTTCAGTTTGAGGCTGGGGTTCCCCCTTCCAACACTCATGGCCCCTCGAGGGCACTCCACAGGACCAACCACCCAACATCCTGGCTCTAACCACCTGCCATGTCCGTCAGTGAGCCAGCCCCCAGCGTGCAGTGGAAGGAGGTGGGGGCTGGATGTGTCAATGACTAAACAGCCTGTCAAACTAGGGTCTCATGCACCCTCCCCGATGCAGGAGCTGAGCAAGTTTTGGGTACGCACCAGCCGGTAGGCCACCTGCAGCACAGACCTCTCTGACAGCACATGCTTTGGGCTGATGTCCAGGGCCGACTGAAGGCTCCTCCCCAGGCTGGGTAACACCAAGAACCTGGAAGACACAAGCACCCCAGGAGGTGGGAGATGAGCTGGAGAGAGAGGAGTACAGACTGCCAAGGATGGACTGCGGTGGGGGCTGCAAAGTCCTGGTCCCTGCTGAGATGAAAGGTTCTGACTGGCTGGGCAGCAAACTGGCTCAAAACTACGAGAACGCAGGCAGCAAAGAACTGGCTCACGGCTTCGGGGTCCCAGCCAGGCCTGGACACACGACAGGAAGAGGAGGAATGGGGCTGGTGAGGCAAGCAGTGAGTGGAGCAGCTCACCTGTATTTGTCCTGGTGAACACCAAAACCCACACAGGTGGGGATGGCCAGTAGTGGGGTCGAGTACAGCTTCTTCCACTTGCTGACTGCAGAAAACACGGGCTTGAGGTTAGAACCCACTGGTCCCAAGCCCATGGCAACAACAGCCTGTTCTCAGAGCAGAAGCACAGAGTGCCCAGACTGCCTCTGAGTCTCCTCATTGGAGGTGACAACATTGTGGGTGGGTGACGGTGGGAAGGAGGTAGTGATGGGGCAGGCATGGGTGACCCAGGAATGTCTGTGATCCAGGTCTGCAGGTGACGGGGTGAACATGGTGGCTCTGGAGGAAGCAAATACAAATCCGGAGTGCAGGGAAAGGATAACAACAAGGTCACTTCCAAATTCACACATAGAGCTAACGAGATCAGTATGTGCCTAATCTAGCCATGAAGTCATCAGAATGTGCCTCGCCCTGTCTTCCAGATCTCAGTGGAGTGGACGAGAACCAATGGCAAGCTGACACGAGTTTAACAGCTGGTTGTCCAGGGAAGGCAGTCTGATTGGTAGCATTTGCTCATTTTTTTTTTTTTTTGAGACTGAGTTTTGTTCTGTCACCCTGACTGAAGTGCAATGGCACAATCTCAGCTCACTGCAACCTCTGCCTCCTAGGTTTAAATGATTCTCTTGCCTCAGCCTCCTGAGCAGCTGGGATTACAGGCGTGCACCACCATGCCTGGCTAATTTTTTTTGGTATTTTTAGTACAGACGGGGTTTTGCCATGTTGGCCAGGCTGGTCTGGAACTCCTGACCTCAGGTAATCAACCACCTTGGCCTCCCGAAGTACGAGGATTATAGGCGTGAGCCACTGCGCCCGCCCACATTTGCTAATTTCTGCAATGTAAATACTCCTGCTATGGCCAACTCCAAGCTACCAACGTGGCATGACTGGAGGTGGGTGGGGGAGATATGCACAGGGGAGGCTGTCACGCAGCGGTCTCACCCACAGAGACAGTCTTGCACACAGTCTCGCTGGCGGAGGTGCAGGACGTGTAGGGAAATAATCAGAAAGTGATGAGTTTCTGAGGGGTCATTACTTTTGTTTTTGAATATAATTTATTTGTAAGATTACATACTTTAATTTCTTCTTCTTCTTTTTTTTTTTTTGAGACTGAGTCTCCATTGCCCAGGCTGGAGCGCAGTGGCATGAACTTGGCTCACTGCAACCTTTGCCTCTCAGCGATTCTCCTGCCTCAGCCTCCTATGTAGCTAAGGCACGTGACATGAACATGTACAGGCACGAGACATCATGCCTAATTTTTGTATTTTTAGTAGAGATGGGGTTTCACCATGTTGGCCAGGATACTTTCAAACTCCCGACATCAGGTGATCTACCCACGTCAGCCTCCCAAAGTGCTGGGATTACAGGCATGAGCCACCGTGCCCAGCCTATATAATTTCTAATACAGGCTGTAACAACCAGCTTGCCATCTTCCTGAAAATTAAAATTTTTTTTTGAGACAGGTTCTGGCTCTGCTGCCCCAGCTGGAGTTTGGGTGGCACAATCACAGCTCACTGCAACTTCCACCTTCCGGGCTCAAGCAATCCTCCCACCTCAGCCTCTTGAGTAGCTGGGATCACAGGTGCGTGCCACTACACCTGGCTAATTTTTGTTATTTTCAGTAGAGATGGGGTTTTGCCACGTTGCTTAGGCTGGTCTCAAACTCCTGGGCTCAAGTGATCCGCCCGCCTTAGCCTCCCAAAGTGCTGGGATTATAGGCGTGAACCACCAGGCCCAGACTAAAAATTTAATACTTGGCTCCCAAGAGCTGGTGTGAGCCAGCCACAACACACACTGAGGCCTGAGGGGTGACAAGAGTCAGGTTATGGGCACAGACGGGAGCAAACCTGGGCCTTTAATCTGAACCCACCCTTCTCAAACCTACAGGTAGAAGCCAGGAGCTGTGACCAAGCTGGCACCACCCCCCACTCTCCCCTCCTTGCCCAGTTCCATCAGGTACCTTGCAGAGGCTTGGCGGCCCGCAGGAAGAAGTTCTGCTCATTGAACAAGCGCCCATCCTTGGCATCCTGGTGGGGGACAGAAGAAGCAGGAGGCTGTCACACTGAACTCTCAGACAAGGGCCCCCAATCCCCACTGGCCATTTATTACTGCAGGGTAATGCCCTTGATGACCAGGTTCCTCATCAAGTCCCCACATCACAGCCAAATTCCTCAGGTGCTGCACACAAACACACATCAAAGAAAAACATGCAGCAGTGAGCTACCTCCCAGTACCCAGGTTTCTCTTCTTTCTTTTATGGTAAGAGCCACAGTGTTCCCTAGAATGTGGCCTTCAGCTTAAAAACTATGTTTCCCAGCCTCCCTTGCAGTGAGGAATGGGCACGTGACCAAGTTCTGGCCAGTGGGGATGTGAGCAGAAGAAATGTGGGCAACGTCCAGGTTATGCCCTTAAAATGCTGGGATAGGCTCTTCCTTTCCTCTTCTGTTCCAGTTGACTGTAATGCAGGTGTGACGGTGGAAGCTGAAGCAGCCACTTCAGGCCAAGAGATGGAGGTTGTGTGTTGAAAATGTTGGTGCAAAAAGAGAAAAGGAAACCGGGCCCCTTATTTATGAAACCATCATATCAGCCCTGGAAAACTGCCCCCGACTTGTAAGTGAAAAAGCAATAAAGTACCATCTTAAGTCATTATTAATATTGGGTATTGGTTAAAAAATAACACCAAATAGCCAGCCAGGTATGGTGGCTCATGCCTGTAATCCCAGGACTTTGGGAGGCCAAGGCAGGTGGATCGCTTGAGGTCAGGAGTTCTAGACCAGTCTGGCCAACATGGTGAAACCCCATCTCTACTAAAAATACAAAAATTAGCCAGGCCTTGTGGTACACGCCTGTAATCCCAGCTACTTTGGAGGCTGAGGCAGGAGAATCGCTTGAACCTCGGAGGCAGAGGTTGCAGTGAGCTGAGGTTGCACCTCCAGCCTGGGTGACAGAGCACAACTTTGTCTCAAAAAAAAAAAAAAAAAAAAGGCACCAAATATTTTAATTAAATACAACTAGTGCAGCTTGATTCTTAAGAGTACAGAGTCAAACAGATCTCGGTTCAAATTCCAGCTCTGCTATTCATTCATTCATTCATTCATTCATTCTTCCTACAAAGCCTCCATTATATGCTATTATTCTGGGCATTGGGGATATAGCAGTGAACAAAACAACACGCATGCCAGGTGCACCTGGGTAAGTGACTGAGTCTCCATTTCCTCATCTGTTCAATGGGAACACGGTAGCCATCCCATAGGCTTGTTGAGAGAATTCAGTGACATAGTAGACACAGACACAGACACAGACACAGACACAGACACAGACACAGACACAGACACACACACAGACACAGACACAGACACACACACACACACACACACACACACCCCAAAAGGCTTGGTGCAGTGGCTCATGCCTGTAATCCCAGCACTTTGGGAAGTGAAGGTGGGAGGACTGCTTGAGCCCAGGAGTTCCAGACCAAGCTGGGCAACATAGGTAGACCCCATCTCTTAAAAAAAAAAAAAAAAAATTAGCTGGGCATGATAGTGCATGCCCCTGGTCCCAGCTATTTGGGAAGCTGAAGTGGAAGGATCACTGGAACCCAGGAGGGCAAGGCTGCAGTGAGCCTTGATTGCACTACTGCACTCCAGCCCGAGGGACAGAGAGAGACCCTGTCTCGAAACAAACAAAAACCCAAAAGAATTAACTGACATGGTGCTTGTGACACTCGGCCCAGGGACTGCCACATAACAGGCTCTCAGTAAGCAGGTGGTGCTACTGGTCATTAGCGGGCCTGGCTCTCTGCCCAGCTCCTCTTCTCCTTGTCCTTCCTCTTCTCTTTTTGCCTCCTAGAGTCCTCCCCATGATGCTGACAAAGCTCGTAGTATGGACTGGGTAAATGTGAGCAACGTGGGCACAGCCTTGTAGGCCCTCAGCAATCTCATGTGGTGTATTCATGCCTGCCTCACTCCCGCGAGGGGATAGCTCCTTCAGGGCAGGAATTGGGTGTGACCCATCTCTGCAGATGTCCCCAGCACTCAGTTCACAGGAAGCTGCAGGAAAGGCTTGGTGAATGAATGAATAAATAAATGAATGGATGAACATCACAGGGCATTCAGCCCCTGACCTTTTGAATGCTTCAGAACAGAGCTGCCTTCCCAGTGGACGGGGAGAGTGAATGTCCTCTGGTTGGCCCAGTACTCTGTGCTCCCTCCCAGCATGTCCCTCTTTTGGATGGGACTGGGGCATGGCATCCCCCCAGACTGGGAGCTTCTCCAGGGCTGGGCCTGGGGCCAACTCATCATCACCCAGTTTTGAGCTTCAGGAAATGTTGATGAGGTCAGATGGACCAACAGAGAGCAAGGCTGTATCTTTAGCATGATAAGCATAATCACAGTAATAACAACAGGCGCTGGGCGCAGTGGCTTATGCCTGTAATCCTAGCACTTTGGGAGGCCGGGCGGGTGTACTGCCTGAGGTTAGGAGTTCGAGACTAGCCTGGCCAACATGGTGAAACCCCATCTCTACTAAAAATATAAAAATTAGACAGGTGTGGTGGCAGGTGCCTGTAATCCCAGCTACTTGGGAGGCTGAGGCATGAGAATCAGTTGAACCTGGGTGGCAGAGGTTGTAGTGAGCCGAGATTGTGCCATTGCACTCCAGCCTGGGCAACAACTGTGAAACTCTGTCTCAAAAAAAAAAAAAAAAAAAAAAAAAAAAAAGAAAAGAAAAAGAAAAAAAAACAACAGGAATGGCTCGGGTTAATGGGGTATGTAGTGTGCCAGGCACACCTGAACCATGCAGAGAAGCGTTAAATGGGACACGGTAGCTGCCCCACTGAGAGGAGTCAATGAAGCAGTGCTTGTGAAACTCTTAGTCCGGCTCGGGCAACGCCAGGCTCCCAAAGCAGATGCTCCCCATCATTAGTGAGCTGGGCTCCACAGCCCACACTGGGACCCTCTCTCATGGCCTCCATCTAGGGTGAACGGAGGGCAACTGACCCAGCTGTCCCCGGTTTTCTGGGGTGTGACAATTCAAATAAAAAGAAGAAAATAAAAATCGCCTGTAATCCCAGCACCCAGGGACGATGGCAGGGCTACGAACCACGACGATGCCCTTCTGTTGGGCACCTCCTCCGTGCGGAAGGCGTGACTCCCCCTCGTGGCCACTCTCCCTTTCTGTGCTTCTGTTTCATTTTGACCACTCCCAAGTGCACACATCCTGTCTGCTGAACCTCGTGTTCGGCACCCGATGCGTGTGATTTCACCGAATCCTCAGCGCAGGGACCCCATCTGATGGGTTCTCTGTTGGACCCTACACCCAGCATGATGATACACAGCAGGTGCTTGATACGTGCACACTACGAGGCTGGTGGTAGGAGGCAGATGAGGAAACTGAGCTCTGAGGGAGATGGGCTTGCCCAGGTCACACAGCTGGGAAGTTTCAGCCAGACTCAGGCAGATCCAAAGTCGAGTTTCCAACACCCTGGGGTGATGGAGCACTGAGGACCTGCCCTGCCCATGGTCTCAGTGCTCCCTGCAGGTGGGGACCCTGGTCCAGCCGATCTCTTCCAGCTGAAGGAGGGGCTCAGAAGTCAAGAATGTGTTTGGGAAAGTCCTTCCCCTCTGAGCTGCCTCCCACCCGCAGGGTCACTTACCAGTTTGAGCGAGAACTTTTGCTTCTTGGGTCCCGAGTCACAGGCGAGGGCGGAGGTGGGTGCAGCTGTGGGGGAACAAACAAGTGAGCAAGGTTATAACTGCAGGGAAGGTCAGGGTCATTGTCTCCAAACTTCTCAGCAATGCAAAGCAGCTCTAGTGCCCTAGTTTCAACGAAGTCAAGTGCATGTGACAGAGGAGGAGAGAGGCCAAGAAACGCCATGACCTGCTGCTTCCTATTTTCAAACAAGCTTCTTCTCCCTCTTTTTTCTCTCTGTCATTATCCAGCCGCGCAGGAACAGGCTAACACAGCAGGCCTGAGACTGCTCTCCGGGCAGGGTCTGGGAACCCGGGTTCCAGGAGGGCTCCCAGAATCCCCTAACTGATGAGTGGGGCTTGCTGCGCCTAAACTGCTCATGCAATCAGTGTGCTTTCTGTGCAACCCTTGCTTTCCTCTGGGGAACCTGGGATGTGGACACATGTCAGACAGAGAGGGCCACACGACTGCTCCCCAAAAACAGCCCTGGGCCCTGAGTGTCTGAGGAGCTTCCTGGTGGACAGTTCCCATGTACTGTCGCAGCCTGTGGCTTGGGGAATTAGGTGCGTCTTAGGCAGAGTGACCTCATCCAAGGCCACATCCCAGGGTGACCCAGGTCCGATGACTGATTAAGTGGACATAAAGGCCCAGCTGCCTGGCCCAACATGGACCCACGCTGAAGGACCACTTTTGCTCCAGAGCCCTGCAGGGTCGGCTGAGGCCATGATTGGGCTGCATCCCAGCCTCACCTCCCTGTCTGCCCTACCTGCTTCCTTACCCGCTCCCTGGGTTCTGATCCCTGGGCAGCTCCCCATAAGCACCCTGCATGCTTGTCCCTCAACAGAGCTGCTCCAGGAGCCCTTGCTGCTCATTTACAGACCCATCCCCATCTCCAGGGCTGTGCTAAGTGTGGGCTCCACATGCATCGTCCCATCTGAAAGATGAGAAGAGAAGCCAAGAAATGCCAGGCTGAACAGGGTTCAAATACCAGCTCCTCCGTCCCCTCTGTGACTTTGGGCCTCCATTTGCATGTCTGTAAGATGGGAGTGATAAGGCCCATCCCGACACTGGCTGCAAGGACTCAACAGCGGGGCAGGAGTAAGAGAAGCAGCAGCCAAGTACGCAGCAAGCTGCCGCACACGCCCGCTGCTCAGGCAACCCGCTAAGCCCGGAGCCCAGCACGGAGCCTGGCTCCACAGGCAGCAGCCTTACAATATCCCCATAACACCAGGGCCCCGCAGCCAGGGAGTGGCAGAGCTGGCTCCACCTGGGTCTAAGCTAATCCCAAAGCCCATGAGGTAAACCACGGTCGCGGGCGCGCCCTGACTCATGCTGGTGTCCCTCCTTCCTCCGCTCTCATGGTGCCTGCCCTCCCTTCATCATCAAGGCTGGTATCGTCTAAGATGCTAAGGGACAGGAAGGTGACAAAGTCACCCAGAAGCTGTCCTTGCCCTCAAGAAGCTCCAGCTGGAGCAGGGCTGGGAGCCAGCTCTACACGTTCAAGGCCAAGGGTGCTCTAAGCCCAGTGGGAGAGAGGGAGATGTATGCAGGACTGCATCTTGGGGAAGGAGGGATCTGTTCCCGCCGTGGGGAAAGCTTTGGGGGGATCATGCTGGAGTGGGCTGTGACATCATGACCAAGCAACCGCCCCACTCTGGGATCCAGGAATAGAAACAATACCTGTCTCTCAGAGGTTCCATGAAGTCAGTGACAACATGTACATGCCTGGCACTAGGAAGCAGGCAGAAAAAGCTGGCGATGTGATATAATTTTCCTGCACTGCTTTGCAGATTATAAAAAGCTTTTCTCTCTCACTTTTCTAACTGGCCCTGCTGCCCTGAAAGCTAGCTGGGCAATTTTCATTGCAGAGGGAACCAAGGGAGGCCAGACAGGGAACAGGGGCTTGGCCAAGGGCCCCCGCAGAGATGGGCCACAAGCCCAGGTCTCTAGACTCTGTGATCTAGGGTGGCAGATCCGGGCTGCTGCTTGACAGAAACCTGACACCTGGAAAATCTCTACGTGTGCCAAATGGAGACTGAGGTGTGGTAGGCAGGCAGGTGAGGGCCTCCCCTTGCCAAAGGTCAGTGATACTGAACTTGGAGCAGGAGCCCTGTTCTGGGGCCCATCCTAACCGTAACAACAGACAGCAAGTACACAATGCTGGCTGTTTTCCTGGCATCACACTACTCATTTCACTCTCCTGACCGCGGCCCTGTGAGGTCAGTAGCATTACCATCTCCCCTCTGCAGACGATGAAGGAAACTGAGGCAAGGGGTCATGATGTCATTTGAAAGGTCAAGCGACAGGTGGCCAGCAGAGGCAGCCCGGCCCACCATCGAGCTCCAGGGTGCCCTGGCCTTGCTGGGGACCCTGAGTGACTTCTCCCCTCTGGCCTCCAGAAGGAACCAGCATTGTCAACACCTAAACTTTGTACCTAATGATTTTGGACTTCTGGTCTCCAGAACTGCACGAAAATAAGCATGTGCTGTGTTAAACCACTCACTGCGGGAACTTGTTACAGTGGCCACAGGAAACCAACACAAGCCCCACCTTCCATCCACGAAGGCAGAGGCTGCGGAGGGCAGCGAGGGCCTGAGCCTGAGTTGCTGCTCATGGCAGCTCTCCTGAGTGCACCACAGTGAGCAGCCGCAGGGATTCACGGGACTCATGACGGATGGTGGCTCTCCCATATAGCTCCGGGGAGGCCTGGGAGTATGGCGTTATAACTCAGTACTGGACAGACAGAAAAGAGTTGATAAAGTGCTTAGAGCATGGCGCAGAGTGGGATAAAAGGGTCCACTGCTCGAATAACTGTAACGATTCAGCTTGTTCTTGTTCTTTTACTGTTCCTGCTTTAAACTACAGGACATACAAGTCCACCATCTCTTCCTGACTGGTGCAAACTGTTGGAAGAAAAAGGTGATTTGCCCTGGGGTGATGTCACCTAGCGGTGGTGCGTCCCCAAATGCAACCTCTGCATCAGCAGGGCCTCTGCCAGCCCTGCTTTCCTGTGCATTGTGTCTGTGCTGGCATTGCGGCCAGGCACATGGTAGGTGCTGCTTAAGGATGCACCGAGCAGCTGGGCGCGGTGGCTCACACCTCTAATCCCAGCACTTTGGGAGGCCAAGGCAGGAGGATGGCTTGAGACCAAGAGTTTGAGACCAGCCTGGCCAACACAGTGAGACCCTGTCTCAAAAAAATAAATAAATAAATAATTAAAGGGATCTGCTGAAGGAATGGATGGCTCAGGCAGGCTGGGCACTGGGGTTTGCTATTTTTATCAAAGAACCTGAGTCATAAAAGACAAAACCAAAACTACACTGGCCCAGAGTAGCCCCTTCCTGTACTTCCACTGTGGGTTTCTGGGGCGCAAGCATAGCTTCTCCTCTCAGGGGCTCCCGGCCCTGTGTGGTTTCCTCTCCTTCTCCCTCTTCCTTCCCTGCCCTCTCATCGCAATCTCTTTCTCGCTGTTGGTTTTCATCCCTCTCCCTTTCTCCTGCCTCTGTGCTCCTCAGCTTCTCATTCCTTCTCACCCTGATTCCTTCTCTCTCTTTCTCCCCACCCTCTCCTTCTCCTTTCTCTCCCTTTTTTGGGAGAAGCCAGAGTTCCTGGGTTCAAATCCCAGCTCTACCACTTCTAGGCTGTGTGCTCTTGGCCAAGTAGCTTCCCCTCTCTGTGCCCCAGTTGTAGGATGGGGTAATACAGGTGCCTCTCTCATGGCATGGCTGGCAGCATTACGTGGGTAAGACACAGCGAGTTCCCCAAGTGTCTGGCATGGGATCCTGCCTGTAATACCGGCACTTCAAGAGGCTGAGGCGGGAGGATCACTTGAGCCCAGCAGTTTGAGACCAGCCTGGGCAACACAGCAAGACTGTTTCTATTAAAAAAAAAGTTTAAAAATTAGCCTGGCATGGTGGCACATGCCTGTAGTCCAAGCTACTCGGGAGGCTGAGGTGGGAGAATCACTTGAGCCTGGAAGGTTGAGGCTGCAATGGGCTGACTGCACAAACGCACTCCAGCCTGGGCGATGGGGCAAGACCCAATTTCTTGAAAATAAGAGTACCGGCAGAGGCGACTGCTCCCTAGGTGTCAGACACGGCCCTCTTTCTCTTGCTCCTGCCTGGTCTTGGTCACGCTCTCTCCCCTCTCCCTCACCTTTCCTGGCCCTGCCTATCTGTCCCTCCATTATTAACACTGCCTACCTCTGCCTGGGAAGGTCCATGTACAGTTTTCCAAGCTCTTGGCCTCCATCTCCTACCATCATTTGAGCCAACAGGCCCAGGAGACAGGTGACAAGGCGTCATCTCACTTTTCCAGTGGGGGACATCAAGGCACAGAGTGCCTGAGCCATCTGCTGGGGCTCCCTCAGCATGTCAGAGCCAAGCCAGGCTCAGCTTCGGGGCTGTCTGACACACTGACTGTCCCACTCACCTGCTCAGACTCCAAGGCAGGGATGGCCAAGAGGAGGCTCAAAACTGCCCACAGGCTTGTCTGGCCAGTGGGCATTTCTAAATCAAAGATTTCCTATCGAAATCCAGGTTGCAAGCTCTTCCTTGAAAACTTGGAAGACTCTGGAATCCAGAGCCTAGGTAATTATTCACACCTCTGGGATCCATGTTCCTCATGTATAAAATAGAGATAGTGAGAGTACCAACATCCTACAGCTGTGGTGAGAATTTAGCAAACCTCTGTCCATCAAATAACCTGTAAGCAAATATTGATGGCAGCATTACTCAGCACAGCCCAAAGTGGAAATAACCCAAACGTCCATCAGGCGCTAAGCAGATAAGCCACAGGGGTATTCCCATACAGAGGAATATCCTGCGACTGTAAAAGGAGTGTGGCAGTGACGCGCCACGGCACAGAAGCACCTGGGGCACATGCTGCTGAGTGAGGGATGCCAGACACAGGAGGCCACACTTGTAGGATTCCACCTCTGTGAACACCCAGAAGGGGCAAGTCCATGGAGGCAAAAAGGAGGTTAGTGGCTGCCAGTGGATGGGAGGACAGAGAAATGGGAGTAACGGCTGAAAAGTACTGGGCTTCTTTCTGGGGCGGTAGAAAGGCCCTGGAATTAGACAGTGATGATGGTTGCATAATACTGTGAATATTGTGAAAGCCACTCAGTTGTACCCTTTAAAAGAATTTTCATGGTGGCTCACGCCTGTAATCCCAGCACTTTGGGAGGCCGAGGCAGTTGGATCACTTGAGGTCAGCAGTTCGAGACCAGCCTGGCCAACATGATAAACCCCCATCTCTACTAAAAATACAAAAACAAACAAATAAACAAAACTTAGCTGAGTATGGTGGCATGTGCCTATAATCTCAGCTACTCAGGAGGCTGAGGCAAGAGAATCGCTCGAACCCAGGAGGTGGAGGTTGCAACGAGCTGAGATTGTACCAGTGCGCTCCAGCCTGGCCGACAGAGCAAGACTC
The DNA here is from genome assembly GCA_963573385.1 of Cacajao melanocephalus. Lineage (NCBI taxonomy): Eukaryota > Metazoa > Chordata > Mammalia > Primates > Pitheciidae > Cacajao > Cacajao melanocephalus. The sequence continues at coordinate 15,750 of CAUYLG010060586.1, forward strand.
CCTCTCAAAACAATAATAATAATAATAATAAAATAACTTTTATGTGAGTTTTATCTCAATTAAAAAGCTCCAAAAATAAAAGAAAGGAAAAGAAAAACCCATGTAAAGTGCTTAGAACAGGGCTGGCCTTGCGTAAGCACTCAACGTTTAGCACAATTAATACTAATACTACTGCTAGAGGTATTTTCCTCATTGTGACAGAGTCTGAGCTTTTCAGCCTCATGCCCTCCTCCTCCCCTTCCATCACACCCTGGGCGAGCGGATAAGCAAGCCTGGGTGCTCCCTCCTTTGGCGTCTGCATGCAGGAGACTCAAACCATGCGTGGCTAACCCCCACCCCAGCCCCACTCCCAACCACAATGGAAACACCTGGCCAGTCTCCTTTCCTCACTCTCAAGGTATTTCAGATCTGTGTGGGGGGCCTGCCCTGCTCTCCACAGAGCCCCCTGTTATGTATGCAATAAACCTCTCAGATCCTCTTGGTGTGTGTGTGACATCATCAGGCTCCATGTTTGAACTAAATTTTAGGTGGGGGGTCCATCCCCTCTGCACGCTGGCCACAATTGTCCTTAACATGCAGCCCCTGGGCCTGCACCCCCACGTGACAACAGCAGGCGGGGCGAAGAGGGGCACGCTTCACACGGGGCACATGCTTTCCAACCGGCCGCAGTCCCCATCACTCCCCACTGCCTTACCCAGCCTGCTGCGCTTCTTCCCACTATTGCCTGGCCCTGCAGGTGGGTAGGTGTAGAGTCCTAGGTCTAAGAGAAAGTTGCCTAGTACCAGGTCTGCAGCAAGGGATGTGGCTTCCACTCCCATTCTCAGAAAGGGGTCCCCCTCCCACTGTCCAAGTGCTGAGACGACCCAGCCCCTGTCCGTTCATGGACAGAGTGTACCTTCATAGAGAATTCCCTGGTCGTCCCTGGTCTGGAGGGACGTCAGCTTCCACTGTCGCCCACTCTTGTCTGTCAGCACTGTCCCTATGGGCAAAGCTTCAAGTGAGGTGGTCACCCGGCTCCGCTTCAGCGTCTGAGGGCTCCGCTTCAGCGTCTGAGGGCTGTGCCTGGTCTTCTGAGGGCTGCACCTGGTCACCTGAGGGCTCTGCCTGGTCTTCTGAGGGCTCTTCCTGTTCTTCTGAGGGCTCTTCCTGGTCTTCTGAGGGCTGCTTTTGGGGGTTGGGGGTCTGCTCCCGGAGCCTGCAGGAGTATGGTAAGAATAAAGCAAAAGTGCCATCCAGAAGAGAAAAGTTAGATGGAGAGTGAAACAGCACACAAAATACTATTCTTTTATGAATTCGTTCACTCAACAAACACTTCCTGGGACCTTCTATGGGTCAGGCTTTGTGTGATGATGTTGGGGCGCCAGATAGGAGTTGGACCTGCATCCTTCCCTCAGGAGTGCCCAGTTTGGTGGGGAAGTCTGTTCTGGACACAGCCAGTCAGAATTGGGTCTGAGACAGGGCAGTACAGACAGATATTAGGGACCAAAAGAGAAAGAGATCCTGCCTGGAGAAGTCAGGGTAGGCTTCTTGGAGGAAGGGATGTTAGAGTTCGGTCTTGTTGGATGAGTAGAAGTTTGCCTGGGAAAAAAGGATATTCTAGATGTTTACCCAAAAACATCCTGCAAAAGGACTCAGTCCTGAGACAGAAAAGGGCTGAGAAATTTGTTAGACCGAAGCCCTGCCCTGGAAGGGCTCCTAGACTGGCAAGAGAATGAGGCAGGTGTGGTGGGAGACAGCCTTGGGCACAGGAAAAGACATCACTTACCATTCCTCTCACCTACCATCCCCTAAAGGCATGTAACGGTAGGAGGCCTCTGGGGCCCAGAGGATAATGAGGAGCAAAGGGGACACCTCATACTGCAACTGTGGCTGTGGCTTCAGATCCAGGGGCCCAGTAAATATACACCTGAGTTGTGCTTGGTCCCTGCCGGCAAAGGGCCCTCAGCCCAGAAAGTGAGGCTGAAGGGGATGTGGAGCCTAGAGTGACGTGCGCTCCAATGAGGGCAGCAGCAGGCACGGCGGGCACCAGACGAAGAGGCTGGAGACAGGCTCTGGCGGGCATGAGGAGGTCTGGATGTAAGCCCATGGCACTCAAGAGAGGCTTCCTAGAGACCAGACTGGCTGAGTGGCAGTACGCCAGGCCAAGAAGGAAGGTGAGTGCCCTGGGCTGAGGGAACAGGCTTAGCAAAGACCAAGGTTAATCCCCAAAAGTGAGTTTTCTGGGCAAAGACTGTGTTGAGGGCTAAAGCAGGAACCAGGCCACATAGACGCCAGGCTGAAGAGCTTGGCCTGTGGGTGCTAGGAACAGCAGGGGGCTGTGTGCAGGGAGAGGCTGGGGCAGCTCTGGGTGCCAAAAGACCCATGTGGGGCCATGTAGAGGCAGACTAGAGGGGGAGATGGGAGGCTGGGGGAGACGCTGGAGTGAGTGAGAGTCAGGCAGGGGTGGATGATGTCTGAGCCAGGGCTATGGCAGTTTTGTCCCAGACATCGTCAGATGACCTAACTTGGTCCCACTTAGAGTCAGGCCAGATTGACCTTAACTCTTACCTTTGGATCTCTCAGAGGAACTTGGGGTATCTTCAGACTCAGAACTGTCACCATCTGAGAAGAGAGGTGGAGAGGTGACAGAGCTGGACCATTTCACCTTCTTGGGAGAGATTTCAAAACTGGAGTTCACCTCTCTTTTTGAGCCTAAAGAAAGGCAGACAAAATGCAGGCTGGAGTTACAAAGGCCCTTGCAGGCACCATAGGACCTGGAGCCCTGAGGCTATATTCAGCTATGCTCTTCTCTTTGGCCCTCAAGACCAATTCTTGCTTCTTCTATCATGTGAATATCTAAGCCAACTGTTCCTTTTAGTTATTCTCTCCTTCCTAGATCATAGCCTCTCTTCTGTCTTCCAGCATTTTGCCACTCTGTGACCTCTTCCACAAAATTTCTTTATATACATGTATTTTTGAGATGGAGTCTCACTCTGTTGCCTAGGCTAGAGTGCAGTGGTGTGATCTGGGCTCAAGGCAACCTCTGCCTCTTGGGTTCAAGCAATTCTCCTGTCTTAGCCTCCTAAGCATCTGGGATTATAGTCGTGCACCAACACACCAAGCTAATTTCTGTATTTTTAGTAAAGACAGGGTTTTACCATGTTGGCCAGACTGGTCTTGAACTCCTGACCCCAAGTGATCTGCCCACCTTGTCTTCTCAAAGTGTTGAGATTCCAGGCATGAGCCACCATGCCTGGCCTCTTCCTCATAATTTCTTAAAATCTATCTTCCAGTTAACTAATTCTCCCTTTAGCTATGTCTTGTCTGCTGTTTAAACCACCCATTTAGTTTCTGATTACAATGATTATATATCACACACACATATATACACACACACACAACCATTAGTGGTTTTACTTCGTTCCTTCTCTTATCTGCCTATGCAACTTTAACTTAATCCTTCATTGTACTTTCAATTTGTTATTTTATTTTATTTTTTTTAAGACGGAGTCTCACTTTGTTGCCAGGCTGGAGTGCAGTGGTGCGATCTTGGCTCACTGCAACCTCTGCTTCCCAGGTTCAAGCAATTCTCAGCCTCCTGAGTAGCTAGGACTACAGGCACGTGCCACCACACCCAGGTAATTTTTGTATTTTTAGTAGAGATGGGGTTTCACCATGTTGGCCAGGATAGTCTCGATCTCTTGACCTCGTGATCCACCCGCCTCGGCCTCCCAAAGTGCTGGGACTACAGGCGTGAGCAACTGTGCCTGACCTATTTTATTTCTTTAAATATATCAAGCGTGCTTTGTAAATATTCTCATCTATTAATTCTAAGGTCTGTGGTCTTGGCAGGTCTGATTCTGTAAGTTGTTGTTTCTACTGACTCTCAAGCTAGCTTATTTCCTGGCGTCCTTGTAAATCAACAAAGACTGGTACTCACGTTCCTTGGACATTCCCTGAGGTTTGTCTTTAAAGAATGTTTTCCAAGAGAAGATTTGTTTATATCAGGCAAGGAGGGATACCCACATCTCACTACTTTAAGTTAAATGTTCAGCTTGCATTTTGGGGGACCACACAGATCAGTGTGAATTCTGGCCCCAAACTGGTGAGAACGTGAATTCTTGGTTAGGAATTCTCAAAGAAGGCTGGGCGTGGTGGCTCATGCCTATAATCCCAGCACTTTGGGAGGCCGAGGCGGGTGGATAACCTGAGGTCAGGAGTTTGAGACCAGCCTGGCCAACATGGTGAAACCCTGTCTCTACCAAAAAAAATATAAAAATCAGCCAGGTGTGGTGGCAGATGCCTGTAATCCCAGCTACTTGGAAGCTGAGGCAGGAGAATTGCTTGAACTCAGGAGGTGGAGGTTGCAGTGAGCCAAGATCACACTACTGCACTCTAGCCTGGGTGACAGAGAGAGACTGTGTCTCAAAAAAAAAAGGAATTCTCAAAGACAACATTCCTCCTTTTAACCCACCACCAAAAGCTGACAAATGTCTCCACCAGTTTTCTCTGTGGAACAATTACTTTCACTGCAGTTCACCCACTGAGGAACCCCAGATTTAACAGGAGGCTTCCAATTGCAACTGCACTGCTAAGGCCCTAAGATTTGTCTCCCGTACCCCAGTAAAACCCAGGCTCCAGGTCAACAGTAAACAGCCCCAGCACAAGTAACACCAATGCAGCACTGTGGTCCCTGTTTTCCTATTGTTTCTCACCTCCATGCATTCCCCTTAGTTTCCTACCACTTAGCTCTATGTTTTAAAAAGACATTTGTATGTTTTATTCAACATATTTGGGCACACTGAACTACAAGGAGTTTTTATTATCATCTGGTCTGCCATACTGCTAAAAACAAATGTCCTTTCTTTTTAGTTGACACTGACTAACTCAGCCAGCACGGTTGGTCCCAGGACATCCAACACAGGTTAAGCATCCCAAATCCAGAAATCTGAAACGCAAAATGCTCCAAAATCTAAAACTTTCTGAGTGTCAACAGGATGCTCAAAGGAAGTTTCACTGGGCTACTGTGGATTCCAGATTTTTTTTTTCTTTTTTTACATTGAGTCTTGCTCTGTTGCCCAGGCTGGAGTGCAGTGGCACAATCTCGGCTCACTGCAACCTCTGCCTCCTGGGTTCAAGCGATTCTCCTGCCTCAGTCTCCCAAGTAGCTGGGATTACAGGCATCCACCACTATACCCAGCTAATTTTTGTATTTTTGTTACAGATGGGGTTTCAGCTTGTTGGCTAGGCTGGTCTCGAACTCCTGATCTCAAGTGATCTGCCTGCCTCAGCCTCCCAAAATGCTGGGATTACAGGCATGAGCCACTGTGCCTGGCCAGATTTCAGTTTTTTAAATCAGGGATGATCAACCAGTAAGTATAATGCAAATACTCCAAAACTGGAAATCCTTTTGGTCCCGATCATTTTGGATAAGGGATACTCAACCTGCAGATGCCAAGCAGGCAGGCTGCACATACACGTCTCCTCCGAGCAGGGAAGGAGTCCAGGCTGGCAGGAGATAGAAATGAAGGAGCAATCAACATGGAGACAGTGTTCAAAGCCATGAGGACAATAAGAGGTCAAAAGACTGAAGGTAGACAGAGTGGTCCAGTCCTGAGGCCTGAGTTTCCCCAGTATCAGGAGAGGGTCAGGCAGGCTGCAAAGGCGTCCTCCATCTGGAGACACACACATGCATGCACCTCATCCCCGCTGCAGAAATAGGCTCAAAGCTCTGGTTCTTACCTCGGAAGGATGTCACATGTGGCTTAACAAAGGTCTGGGACACTACATGCTCCTCTACAGGCAAAGAATGTCCACAGTAGGGGCAGAATTTGAATGCTGCTTGGATACTTTTGCCACAGTCTGGACAGAAGGAGATCATGCTACGAAACAGAATAAACAAACACAAAGTGAAGCGGGATGGCTGGAGGTCAGTGGAAGTATTGTGGGACAACTGCTCTTCATCACAGGGTGAGTGTGCAGGAGGCACAGCCAGGGTCTTCAACTACGTGTGTGATGTTCACTTCTTAAAACATATGATTGGAATGGGAGAGATAGTCAATGTTCCCCAAATATCCATATGCTACCCTGTACTTCCCACGTTCCCCTGCGGTGAGGTAGAGGCCACATGACTAATTCTGGCCAATGGGGTATGAGTAGAGTCATCTCATGGCTGAGGCAGTTAGGAGTCAGAGTACCTCCTCTGCCTCCCCCTCCACCTGCAGGGATGGCCCTGGAGGCCATGGCTCCCAACTGACATAGCAATGAGCTGAAGGAGGGCTGCCTGGTCCACACTGGAACTGCATGATCAACAAACACAAATCTGTTGTACTGAACTGCCAAACTTTTAGGGTTTATTTGTCACAGCAGCACAGCCTATTCTATCCTGACTAATTTAGTAGAATGATGAGTGTTCACGACATTATGCTTTGCATCTATTTCCTGATACTTTGTAAAAGTCCAAATTACATGCTGAGCCTATGACAAAGGAGGATACGGAAGAATTCGGCCAGTGAAGAAGAGAAAATCAACAAGGATGAAGTACAACAGGCAGTTTGTATTGCCCTTCATTATGGCAGTGCTATTTGTAATGAGCATCTTACAAACAGCAGCAATGCACTGGGCTCAGTGGCTCACACCTATAATCCCAGCACTCTGGGAGGCCAATAGGGGCAGATCACCCGAGGTCAGGAGTTCGAGACCAGTCTGTCTGACATGGTGAAAACCTGTCTATACTAAAAACACAAAAAAATTAGCCGGGTGTAGCGGCACACGCCTGTAATCCCAGCTACTCGGGAGGCTGAGATAGGAAAGTCACTTGAACTCAGGAGGTGGAGGTCGTAGCGAGCCAAGATCGCGTCATTGCACTCCAGCCTGGACAAAAAGTGTGAAAACTCTGTCTTAAACAAACAAAACAAAACAAATAGCAGCAACCAAAAAGAGAGGCCATTTCTTTGTTCTTATAGTCTAAGGCTTAGTGCACATTAGCAATTAAAAATGATACTATCAGTCGGGCGCAGTGGCCCACGCCTGTAATCCCAGCACTTCAGGAGGCCGAGGCGGGCAGATCGCCTGAGGTCTGGAGTTCGAGACCAGCCTGACCAACATGAAGAAACCCTGTCTCTACAAAAATACAAAATTAGCCAGGTGTGGTGGCGGGAGCCTGTAATCCCAGCTACTCAGGAGGATGAGGCAGGAGAATTGCTTGAACCTGGGAGGCGGAGGTTGCGGTGAGCTGAAGTTGTGACATTGCACTCCAGCCTGGGCAACAAGAGCAAAACTCTGCCTCAAAAAAAAAAAAAAAGTGAAACTATTGAAACAGAAGTTAATATAAACATGTGCTTGTGATTTAATTTCACCTTGAAAGAGAAAATTCTTTAATTTTTTTTAGAGACAAAGGTCTCACTCTGTCACCAGGGAGGAGTGCAGTGCCATGATCACGGCTCACTGCAGCCTCAAACTCCTGGGCTCAAGCAATCTTCCCAGGTAACTGGGACTACAGGTGTGTGCCACCACGCTTGACTAATTTTTTAATTTTTTTTTTTGTAAAGATGGCGGTCTCACTATGCTACCCAGGCTAGTCTGGAACTCCTGGCCTCCAGCAATCCTCCTGCCTCAGCCTCCCAACATGCTGGGATTATAGGCATGAGCTACCATCCTGGCTGCAAGAGACCATTCTGATGAAACCCTTTTCCTTTATTTACTGCAAAGGCTGGCTTCTGTTGCAAATGCAAACACTGGAGTCCTTAAGATCACAGACTTGGCTCCAGGCTGCCAGATTTGAATCCCACTTCTGCCACATGCTGGGCAAACTATTTAACCTCTTTGTGCCACAGTCCACCCCACTGTAAAACGGGGCTTCTCCCAGCACCTATCTGACAGAATGGTAGTTGAGGTCTAAATGAATACATTCATATGAGGTGCTGAGCACAGGGCCTGGCACACAGAAAGCCTTCTATGCCAGTGGTTGCTGTGACCATATCATGACCTGTACCCCAGTTACTATATTCCAGTCATTGATATTTCTGTTCTTCCCTTTCTTCTTCAATAGCAAGTTCTGAGCTTCTCAGCCTCTCTATTTCCTGTAGGTACTGACTTCTGAAATTCTAGAGCTTTTCCTTCAAAACCACAGGCCATCCATCAGCTGGTGAAGAAATCTCAGCCACATGAGGAGAGACGGGGTCCTGGATTCCTCTTTCTCAGACTGCAGAAGAGCAGAAATACTCAGCGGCATAAATCTGCCCTTCTGTGTTTTCAAACAAAGGAGTTGTGTAAGACACCTGGACTGCAAAGGCTGTCGGTCAAGTATCTCCTACCCTCTAGAAAGTTAGTCGTTCTGACTGGTTGTGTAACTTAGTGATGTACTGTCCTGGTAATAATATGTAAAAGAGCATCTCTGTCTTCTCAAAGGTATAAATACTGGTGAGCATTTTTGTTAAGCTAGAGGTCTCACTGCCTCTTCTTCCTTCTCCCCCAGGCAAACCTGGGTGTTGACACTGGCGTCACAAGATCAAAATTGCCTGGATGTATCCGATAAATATATACATCTACTACGTACCTATGTAAATTAAAAATTATTTTTTTTTTTAAATTTTTTGAGACAGAGCCTCTGCTGCCCAGGCTGGAGTGCAATGGCGTGATATCAGCTCACTGCAACCTCTGCCTCCCGGGTTCAAACGATTCTCCTGCCTCAGTCTCCAAAATAGCTGGGATTACAGGTGTGAGCCACTAGGCCTAGCAAATTAAAAAAAAATTTTTTTTTAAACTGCCTAGAGGCTGGTGCCTGGAGAGTTGGATTAGAAAGAATGTGTGATTGTGTTAAACCACTAAGATTTGGAAGTTGCTTGTTACTGAAGCCTAGCCTAGACAGACACTGTTATACTTCTTTTTTATTTTTTAGCAACAGGGTCCCACTCTGTCACTCAGGCTGGAGTGCAATGGCACAATCATGGCTCACTGCAGCCTCGACCTCTTGGGCTCAGGCCATCCTCTCACCTCAGCCTCCCAAGCAACTGGGACTACAAGCATGTGCCACCATGGCTATTTTTTTTTTTTTAAACTTTTTTGTAGAGACGGGGGCGGGTCTCGGTATGTTGCCCAGGCTGGTCTCAAACTCCTGAGCTCAGGCAATATTCCTGACTTGGCCTCCTAAAGTACTGGGATTACAGGTGTGGACCACCATGGCTGGTCTAGATTTCTTAAGTGAACAAAGGATTTATTTAGAAATCTGTGATGGCTTTATTTATTTTGAGGCAGAGTTTTGCTGTCACCCAGGCTGGAGTGCAGTGGCACGATTTTGGCTCACTGCAACATCTGCCTCCTAGGTTCAAGGGATTTTCCTGCCTCAGCATCCTGTGTAGCTGGGACTACAGGTGTGCGCTACCATGTCCAGCTAATTTTTTTTTTTGAGATGGAGTTTTGCTCTTGTTGTCCAGGCTGGAGTGCAGTGGCGCGATCTCAGCTCACTGCAACCACCACCTCCTAGGTTCAAGTGATTCTCCTGGGACTACAGGTGTGCACCACCAAGCCCAGCTAATTTTTGTATTTTTAGTAGAGATGCGGTTTCACCATGTGGGCCAAGCTGGTTTCGAACTCCTGACCTCAAATGATCCACCTGCCTTGGCCTCCTAAAGTACTGGAATTACAAGTGTGAGCCTGGCAGAAATCTGTGCTGGTTTTAAATGGATTCACATTAAGTGGAATTCCCCCAGATGCTGGCTGCCCTTGGATAAAGATGCCTCCAGGATACAGCAAGTGCCTAACCAGGTGAGCCCTGCTGTACCCATGACAACGTTCCTTCTGGGAGTGCAGCTGGCCAGCAGCAACCCAGAGAGACAGGCAGGAGCCAGCTGCTGGCGGGAAAAAGGAAAAAGGCCTTGAGAGGCTGTGCCCAAGGGATAATACCTTTATGAGGTCACAGCCTGGCCCTCGGATTTACTGGGCTGGAAACTCCATCTTGACAGCAACCTGTAAGTGAACAAAAGAGGAGAGGCTGACTCATGCTTTCACGTAGCAATGAAAGATAACAGCTAATGTTTACTGAGCACTGGCCATGTCGCCAGCACGTACCAAATCCATTTGTTCATTCATCCACTCATTCATTTACTCTATAATTATTTACTGAGTTTCCTGTTTAGGCCAGCCACTGGGGAGACAGCAAGAAAGGAAACAACACAGCCCCTGCCCTCAGGAAGCTTGTGCTCTGGTGGGAGAAGAGAAGCTAACAAACAAATGAGCAAGGAACTGCTGAACAGGTCAGATGGAGACAGTGCTATGGAGGACACTAAAGTACCACAGGAGAAAACAGGATGCCACAGAGGGCGGCGGGTCACCATTCACACAGGGTGGTCAAGGAGGGCCTTGCCCACAGGGAGACATCTGAACAGAGACCCAAAGGAAACCAGGGAGCGAGCCTTCAATATCTGGGAAGGAGTCTCCCAGGCAGACAGCTTTCTATGCATTATCCTATTTATTCTATACTGCAGCCCAGGAGGCAGGTTCCACAATTATCACCACTTCATTGGAGAGTGTGGCATTTGTATTTTCCAAAGCGGGCCACACCAGTATTTCTGGTCCCGTGTGCTTTTGGAACCCTGTCACCCCTCCTCCCAGGAGTCAGGGTATCTGTTCGTCCCCCTGTGGATCTGGGCAGAGCTGTGACTGCTTCTACCGATAGAGGACGGGCAGAAGTAAGGCCATAAGACTTCCAAGGCTGGGTCATAAAAAACAACTTGCACCTGGCTGGCTTGCTCGGGATGCTCACTCATGCTGCCCAGTTTCCATGCCACGAGGCAGCCTCAAGTAGCTCAGGCAGAGAAGTCACATGGAGAGGCTCAGGAGGAGAGTAACTGAGGCCCGCGGCCAGCAGCCGGCGTCAGCGGCTGGATGTGTGAGTGGGCAAGTCCTCAGGCCACTTAGACCCCAGCCTTCAAGTCTTCCTGCTAAGCCACAGGCATCAGGGAGCAGAAACAGGCCACCCCGCTGTGCTCACTCTGAATTCCTGGCACACAGGATCCATGGGCACAACAAATGGTGGTTCTACATCACTGAATTGGGGGATAATTTGTCCTCTGGACTTAGTAACCACAACAGGGAGCAGGGAGTCCCGGCTGCACAGAGGTTACGTCACTTACTTAATGACAGCTCTCATTTCGTGACAGTTCAGTACGTGCAGATCACTGTGCTAAGTTCTAGGGATGTATTATCTACAGAACCTTCAGTCACCCTCTTCAAGGTAAGAATGATTTCTGAGAAGCAGAGGCTCAGAGAGAAAATGACTTGCCCAAGGCCACACAGCTCTAAAGAGGCGAGGCAGACACATGATTCTGTTTCATCTTTCCCTCCATTCTATGAGGTAGGGATGATCATCCCACCTTTGAAAGCTACAAAATGATGCACAAACGGGTGAGAATTCTCCTTCCCCTGGACCTGACTCCACTTACCTAGAAAACAATGGGACAGAGCTAAAATCCAGAGCCCTGAGCCCCAAAGTCCACATTCTTTTTTTTTTTTTTTTTTGAGACGCAGTTTCACTCTTATTGCCCAGGCTGGAGTGCAATGGCATGATCTCGGCTCACTGTAACTTCTGCCTCCCAGGTTTAAACAATTCTCCTGCCTCTGCTTCTTGAGTAGCTGGGATTATACACGCACATCACCATGCCCAGCTAAGTTTTTAATTTTTTCAGTAAAGATGGGGTTTCACCATATTGGCCAGGCTGGTCTCGAACTCCTAACCTTGTGATCCGCTTGCCTCGGCCTCCCAAAGTGCTGGGATTACAGGTGTGAGTCACTGCGCTCGGCCATGCCCATGTTCTTAACCTGGTACCAATTTATACAATGAAAATGCACACCTGGACTGTGTTCTTGGGGCAGCAGGTCAGAACATTCTTGCAGATTTCAACCTGGAAGCTGATGCTGGGTGTGGAATCAGGCCAAGAGGGTTTTTAACCATGTGCCAAGCCTGGTTCTGACATCCTGCCACTAGCCTGGTCTAGGCCACCATCTGTCCCTGTGCTACCGCAGCAGCCTCCTAACTAGACTTCTGGCTTCTACGCTTGTCCCCACAATCCATTTTCAACCTAGTAGCTAGAGGGATCCATTTAAAATCTAAGTCAGACCCTGGCCCTGTCCCTCCTCTACTCAAAACCATATGGAGGGCTGGGCACAGTGGCTCACGCCTGTAATCCCAGCACTTTGGGAGGCCAAGGCGGGCAGATCACTTGAGGTCAGGAGTTCCAGACCAGCCTGGCCAACATGGTGAAACCTGTCTCTACTAAAAAAAAATGCAAAAGAAAATCAGCCAAACATGGTGGCGGGCACCTGTAATCCCAGCTACTCAGGAGGCTCTGGCATGAGATTCACTTGAACCTGGGAGACGGAGGTTGCCGTGAGCTGAGATCGCACCACTGCACTCCAGCCTGGGCGACAGACCGAGACTCCGTCTCAAAAATAAATAATTAAATAAATAAAATCTAAGTCAGACCCTGTCCCTCCTTTACTCAAAACCGTATGGTGGATTTCATTTTAGACAGAATCAAAGCCAAAATTCCTACCATGGCCCAGGAGTCTCTACATGAGTTGCCATTTCCCTGTCCCCTCGCTGGCCTCTCCCACCATCTCCCCTTGCTCACTCTGAACCAGCCACGCTGGCTTCAGTGCTTTTTCCCCAATCGTGACAAGAACATTTCTTCCCCAAGACCTTTATGCTTACTCTTCCATCTGCCTGGAATGCTGTCCCCCCACAGTGCACACAGGTGACTCCCTCATCACCTTCTTTAGCTCTCTGTTCAAATGTCGCCTTCTCAGAGACCTTCTTGGACACCATTTTACTGTGGCTTTTTTTTTTTTTGAGATGAAGTTTCCTCTTTTTGCCCAGGCTGGAGAGCAGTAGCACAATCTCGGCTCACTGCAACCTGCACTTCCCAGGTTCAAGCGATTCTCCTGCCTCAGCCTCCCATGTAGCTGAGATTACAGGCACCCGCCACCACACCTGGCTAATTTTGTATTTTTAGTAGAGACGGGGTTTCACCATGTTGGCCGGGATGGTCTTGAACTCCCCACCTCAGGTGATCCGCCTGCCTCAGCCTCCCAAAGCGCTGGGATTACAGGTGTGTGCCACTGTGCCTGGCCCTGGGCAACATTTTACTAATAGCATGTTTTATCCTCCTTACCTTGCTTTATTTTTCTCACAGTACCTGTCACTGTCTGACTTACTCTGAACTAGAATGTAAGCTTCATGACGGTGGGGACTTTCGTCTGCCTTGTTTGCCACAGTATGCCCAGAGCCTCAAACAGGCCTGGCACAGAGCAAATGCTGGGTCTGTGTTTGCTGAGTGAGTAAATTATTGTCTTCTTTGCAGAAGAAAACCTTCCAAGAAGGCAGAGGGGCCCCCAGCTGTGTCAGCACACATCCATCCTTCAGGGGAAGTCTAGACATTGAGCCGGAGACTCCAAGCTCAGGGCCAGAATTATCTAGCTGGACGGTCCCTAAATAGACCTGTCACTTAGAAGCAGATCAGTATAGGGGTTAAGAGGATAAACTTGGGACATAATCTGCCTGCGTTTGGATCTTGCTTCTGCCACATGTTGTGTGATGGTGGGCAATAAAAAAAATTTTTTTTCCTTTTGGGACAGAGTCTCGCTGTGTCACCCAGGCTGGAGTGCAGTGGCGCAATCTCAGCTCACCCGCAACCTCTGATTCCTGGGTTCAAGCGACTCTCCTGCCTCAACCTCCCATATAGCTGGGATAACAGGCGCATGCCACCATGTTTGGCCAATTTTTGTATTTTTAGTAGAGGTGTGGTTTCACCATATTGGCCAGGCTGGTCTCGAGCTCCTGATCTTGTGACCCACTCACCTCAGCCTCCCAAAGTGCTGGGATTACAGGCGTGAGCCACCGTGCCTGGCTAATTTTTTTTTTTTTTAAGAGACAGGGTCTTGCTGTTGCCCAGGATGGAGTGCAGTGACACAGTCTTAGCTCACTGTAATCTCCACCTTCTGGGCTCAAGCGATCCTCCCACCTCAGCCTTCCAAGTAGCTGGGATCACAGTCACAGACCACCTTGCCCAGCTAATTTATTTCCAATTTTTAAAAAACACCTCTTTGCCTGTTCCTCCATTTGTAAACTGAGAACAGCAGCAGTTACCTCTTGAATTTTGAAGTTTAAGGTACCTGACACATATTGTACATCTGATTAACATTAGCTCCACAAGTGATTCATTTCCATTAATTTCTAGCCAGTGAATTCCTACCCCAGAACTTTTACACATGCAGTAGTTCCCTTTGCCAGGAATGTGCTTCCCACCACTTTCCCCTGTGGCTGATTCTTTCATTCAGGTCTCTGCCTAAGAGTGCTTCCCTGACCTTATATAAACTGCATTCCCTAGCTCCACTTTTCTCTCTCCCTTCCCCTTTCCTCCTTAATTTTTCTCCTTAGCACTTAATGCATCTAACATAGATTCACAATTCCTTATTCTAATCACCTGGTGCCAGTTGTGTTTCAAAGTTCAGAATTTTGAAGGTTTTGGAACATTTTTATTTTATTTACTTAGTTTGAGATGGAGTCCCGCTCTGTCACCCAGACATGAGTACAGTGGTGCGATCTCAGCTCACTGCAACCTCTGCCTCCTGGGTTCAAGCGATTCTCATGCCTCAGCCACCCGAGTAGCTGGGATTACAGGCATGCGCCCATGCCCAGCTAATAGTTTTGTATTTTTTTGTAAAAGTGGGGTTCATTATGTTGGCCAGGCTGGTCTCGAACTCCTGAACCCAGGTGATCCTCCCGCCTCAGTCTCCTAAAGTGCTGGGATTACAGGCGGGAGCTACCGCACCCAGCCAAATTTCTTGGATTTTAGAACCTATTACATACTACCACACCAGAGGGATCCAGGGCAACTCTCCATAAGCAAGTATGTGATTTACACAACAATATCTTAAAAAATTCTAAATAGTCACACATCAGATCGGAGTGGGTATTGCCAGCAAACAAGTTCAAAGCCAGTTGAAGTTGGGCTACCAGGTAAGTTACTTTAGAGAAAAAGACCTTTCAGTTTATATAACGTTTTGGATTTTAAAGTTATAAAGGATTGCAGACCTACAAATATTCTTTAACACTTCTTTTTCAGTGTCTGGCATCCCCAGCCACCACGAGAATGTGAATTAGCTGGGGCAGGATTTTTATTTTAGACAATACTATTACATGGGCTTGAACGGTGCCTATTAGACTAGGCATTCCAACGTAGAATAAACAGCAATATCGGTTGCACGGAGCCTCCCGTATAGTACATGCTCAATAAAAGCAGATGCAAAAAAGAAAGGAGTCTCAGAGTGCTGAAGTCACCTACGCACTGGCCAGTTCAGCACTTGAAATTCAAGGCTCCAACCCTCAGGCCAGTCTTTATCCATCCATTTATTTGCCTTACTCTGTTTACTGAACAGCTGCTATGTGTCAACTACAGTATAGTGTTCCTCCTACACTTCGGGAGACAGCACAGCAAAAAGGTCAGACCCCACCCCAGCGCAGGTGGGACGGCTGCCTAGGCGACAGAGCCTCCCTTCGGTCGCACCCCCCATAGAAACCAAAGGACGACCAGCTGCCCAGGCGGAGCAGCAAACTTCCCACAAGCCCCACCCATCTCCGCCGTAGCCATGCACAACACGAAGCCAAAAGTGGCATGGGACGCTCAAGAGCAGGCCATTGAACCCCGCGACCCGGAGCCGCCCTCATCCTGAACCCTGACCGCGGGGGCCCCCGCCTCTCCCCGCCTCCCACAAAGGTTCGGGCTGACGTCATAGGTACACTGGCCGAGCTGCGGCTAGGGGGTCGGGGGACGTCCCGCCGCTCCGCCTCGCCTTCCCCTCACCTCTGTACTTCGAGATGGGGGCGGGATTCTAGGCTTCCGTGGCCTGACCCTCAGATCCCCCGCAGTTACCAGGACTCACCCTCTCAGTTGCCCCGCGGAAACTTCCGCTGGGCGGAGAGCACTGCGCGCGCATCCTGAGTCTGATGCGCCCGCGCAGGCGCTGCAGACTTCCCGACGGCGCCCGGCTTCAACTACCTAGGAACTCCATTTCCCAGATGCCTTCGCGGCAGGCCCGCCCTCTGATTCCACACGGACTGGGAATTATTTCCTCATTGCTCATCCCCCCCCCACCCCACTCCGTTCTAGCCGCTTTGGAACGCTTTCTGGTTTTATTGCGCATGTGTCAATGTGAAACCAATCGGAATGCACCGTGAGCCCTTCTCAACTCCGCCCCTTCTACGCATTTTCTCACAAATCCCGTCTCAACGCGTTTCCATGGCAACCCACTGCTTGCTCTTCAGAAGAGGGGGAAGACTCCCAGTCTTCTAGGAAAGGCAAGAGCCTAATTAAATGATTATTTAACAAGGTAAAAAACCTGGACTACAAACCCAGGCCGCTTGGTTCTGATTCTGTTTGTAATCTACTCCCAGAGTGCTAAGCGTGGTCTCTAAGGCCGAAGAAGCGGGAGGAGATGGGAAGGCGAACGAAGTCGGCTGCGCAGCCCTCTGGGAAATAGAGTCCTGGCGCTGGCGCGGAGGATCCTGGGTGGAGCCTCTGAAAGAAACAGTACGCGCACCGGAAGTCGATGCGAGGAGGCGCGTGTGAGGGGAGTTGAATCTCTCGCTCCCTCGAGGCTGAGGTTGCGTCTGTTGACGCGGCCGACGAAAATCCCGAGGTACAGAGACCCTGGGGTTGGGGTTGCTGAGGGATTTGCAGGCTCGATCCTTTCTGAGAGGTGACGGAATGCTAGTGGGGGCGACTTCGGCAATGGGTGCGTTGCCTGGGGCGGCGGTTGTCTGGGTGGACGCGTGAACCGCCTTTCAGAGTCCGCTAAAGGGTCGTCAGTGCAGTGGCTCACCCTTGTAATCCCAGCACTTTGGAAGGCCGAGGCGGGCGGATCACTTGAGATCAGGAGTTAAGAGACGACCCTGGCTCGAACCCCGTCACTGCTAAAAATTGTAACCCCACGTACTGGAGAGGCTCAGGTAGGAGAATCGCTCGAACCCGGAAGGCAGAGGTTGCAGTGAGCCGAGATCGCGCCGCTGCAGTCCAGCCTGTGCAACAGAGTGAGACTGCGTCTGGAAGGAAAGAAAGAAAGAGAGGGGGCGGGGGGTGGGGGGGAACAACTCAGTAGGTGGTAAAAAAAAATCATCAGCTGCTTTTTTTTTTTTTTTTTTTTTTGAGACGGAGTCTTGCTCTGTCGCCCAGGCTGGAGTGATCTCGGATCACTGCAACCTCCGCCTCCTGGGTTCAAGCGATTCTCCTGCCTCAGCCTCCCGAGTAGCTGGGATCGCAGGCGGGTGCCACCAAGCCCGGCTAATTTTTGTGTTATTAGTACAGACGGGGTTTCAGCATGTTGGCCACCCTGGTCTGGAACTCCAGAACTCAAGTAATCCGTCCATCCTGGCCTCCCAAAGTGCTGGGATTAGAGTCGTGAGCCACTGGGCCTGGCCTATAATATATATTGTCGTTGTTACTGTGGGTCATGGTTAAAACAAAAGTTTAGATATTTCTGTTGTAGAGATAGTGGCC
The DNA here is from genome assembly GCA_963573385.1 of Cacajao melanocephalus. Taxonomy (NCBI): domain Eukaryota; kingdom Metazoa; phylum Chordata; class Mammalia; order Primates; family Pitheciidae; genus Cacajao; species Cacajao melanocephalus. Next base: position 33,281 of record CAUYLG010060586.1, read on the forward strand.
AGGTGCGGTGGCTCACGCCTGTAATCCCAACACTTTGGGTGGCTGATGACGGTGGATTACTTGAGATCAGGAGTTTGAGAACAGCTTGGGCAACAAGTGAGATCCTGTCCCTACAAAAAGTAAAAAAGATTAGCTGGATGTGGTGGCACATGCTTGTAGTCCCAGCTACTTGACAGGCCGAGGTGGGAGGATTGCTTAAGCCCAGGAGGTTAAGTTGCAGCCAGCCATGATTGTGCCACTGTACTCCAGCCTGGCAACAGAGCAAGACCTTGTCTCAAAAAAAAAAAAAAAAAAGTACTAGTTTTGGAGGCCAATTGATCTGAACTCAAATTCTGGAGATGATAATCAGAAATCCCGGAAGCATTGTTCTGTTGGTTCTGTTAGATGCCTTTGTTCTGTCAACAGCTGTAGGTGCGTTTACACCTACTGTGAAAGCACGTATTGTATACTAGGCACCATGCTGGTGCTAAGACACAGCAGTGAGCAGGACAGAAGCTCCCACTGTGGCCATAGACTTTCATCACCAAATCTCCCGAGTGTGTGTTTACGGACTGCGTTAAGTGCTGACAGTGGTGGTGAAGCTGCTCGGTAGGTTGTGGAGCACCGTGGAAACGTGGGGCTGGGGTGGTTTCAGTAAATACAGTTGTTGTGATTCCTGCAGGGAGACTCACATTGGGACTTGTCCTCCTCCTGGACATTTTGGGGGCTCGTCAGCATGGACAGCGAGTCAGCCATGGGCGGAAGGGAGGCTTTCTCACAGCTCCCTTGTGCTTCCCACAGCCTTGCCAGCCAGGAACACAGAGGGGAAGGAGGAGGAGCTTAAGAGAGGCTACTGAACCCGGGTTGGCCATGGCTGAGGTGAGTTGAAGGCCACTCTGTCTTAATTGGTCGGCCCCAAAGGCAGGAAAGCTGGCTTTCCTTTGTAGCTGAGGTGAGTTGTAGGCCACTGTCTTCATTGGTCATCCCCGAAGGCAGGAAAACTGACCTTCCTTTATGGCTGAGGTGAGTTGAAGTCCGTTCTGTGTGAATGGTCACCCCACTGGCAGGAAAGTTCTTGGCCTTCCTTTGTGGCTGAGGTGAGTTGAAGACGGTTCTGTGTTAATTGGTCACCCCATGGCCTTCCTTTGCTCTGGCCTCCCTGTCCCATGGTGGCTTCCGGGTGATCTTTTTTAAAGGCAAGCTTGCATGCTGTTCTTTTCTGCTTGTACTCTTCTGGGCATCCTATTGCTTACAGGATAAATTCCAGCTTTTTCAGCCTTCCTGTGTGGTCTGGGTTCTACCTCCCTTTGCACCGTCTTCTGCCATTTCTCTAGGTAACCAGTACTCCCTTTGGCCTGGTAGTAAAACATTATTCTGTAGTTTCCAGCAGCTTCCCTGCCTTTGCTTAGGTTGTGCCCTCTGCTGGAATCCTCTGCCCCTTTTCCATCTGGTGATGTCTCACACCGCCTTTAAGACCCTGCTCAGCTCCCCCACCCTTCCCTAGGCAGTCAGCACTTTCCCGTTCTGGCCTTCCATCGCACCCCTTGCTGCCTCCACTGTAGCAGAGATCCACCTAGATATGCATCTTCCTGCCTATCTCTGTTGGCCCCACCTAAATTTTAAGTTCAGCCAGATGCTCCTTGGGGACAGGAACTGATGGGGATTCATCTCTGGGTCCCCAGGGCCCAGCATAGGCCGGGCACGTAGGAAGCCTCTTGAGGTGTTAGTTGAATGAATGAATGATGCATGAAACCATCTCTCTATCTGGTAAATACCTTTTCATCCTTAGTGATCCAACTTGAATGACCTCCCCTCCAGGAAGCTTTCCCTGACCTCCCTCCATTCCTGCCACTATTTCTCACCTATATTATCAAATTGGCCTTTTTCCTTGACTCCCTGCTTCTGCCCTTCCCACCTTCTATCTTTTCCCACGTAGCAGCAAGAGGAGAATGCTGTTTAGTATATGCTTAATTTTAAAAATATTTTTATTGCAAAAATCACAGATGGAGAAACACACACACATCAAATGCATGACTTAATGAAGGTGAACACCACCTAGATCAAGAGTGAGAATTTTTTTGCCACTCATCCCAGAAGTCCCTTGTGGGCTCTGTCATAGCCCTCTCACATCTCTAATACCTGCTTTTTTTCTTTTGACAGTGTCTTGCTCTGTCACCTAGGCTGGAGTGCAGTGGCTGCTATCTCAGCTCACTGCAACCTCCACCTCCTGGGGTCAAGTGATTCTCCTGTAATCCCAGCACTTCTGAAAGCTGAGGCAGGCGATCACAAGGTCAGGAGGTCGAGACCATCCTGGCCAACATGGTGAAACCTCGTCTCTACTAAAAATTCAAAAATTAGCCAGGTATGGTAGCGCACACCTGTAATCCCAGCTACTCGGGAGGCTGAGGCAGAATTGCGGGCAGACTCCTGAGCTCGAGCAGTCCGCCTGCCTCAGCCTCCCATAGTGCTGGATTTACAGGCATGAGCCACCGTACCCGGCCAATCGAAGCTCCTTGAAATGTAATGTCTCATGTAACTGTATTAAGAGGCGGGGCCTTTAAGAGATGATTGTCATGAAGGTTCTGCCTGTGTGAATGAATTCATTTATTTAGGGACTAAAGGGTTATCATGAGAGTGGGTCTGTTGTAAAGCCCAGCTTGACATTGCTTCAGTTCCCTCACTATATTATGCCTTGCGCCCTCTTAGGGCTCTGCAGAGAGTCTCTGCCAGCAAGAGGACCCTCACCAGAGGCAGTCCATTGGCGTTGGACTTCCCAGCCTTGAGAACTATAGAAAATAAATTTCTTTTCTTTATACATTACCCAGTCTCAAGTATTCAGTTATAGCAACAGAAGACAGACTAATATAGTGTGTGACTTAGGAGAACATGACTGTTTGGGCCTTGATCTTGTTTTCTGTAAATTGGGGATAATCCTGCTTCAAAGAGGAGTCAGGCAGTTCAGTGACTCACTGCACCTGAAGTGTCGAGTCCATTGTCGGCATGCCAGAACCTCTTTGCCAAAGAAGGGCTTTTGCAGTCAGATGCCTGGAGCATTGGCACGGGCAGTGTGTGCCAGAGTGGAATTGCCCCTTTGTCGAGCTCCTCCTGTGTGTTAAGTACTGTGCAGTTACCTCCCAGCAGTATTTCAGTTGCTTCTTGTGGCAGCTCTGATGAGATGGGGCTTGTTGGTCCCATTTCACTAGTGGAACGGGAATCAGGGTCACAAGAGACGTGTGGCTTACTTGCCAATAGTCGTAAGTGAAGGTAGTAGGGCCATACCTCAAACCCAAACTACAGAAAGGTGGTTTTCATTCTTCCTTAAAATGTGCCTGTGTGTGCACGTGTGTGTGTGTGCCTGTGCCCACATTGATGGAGATTTGGAAGAGACACACCAGGCATGGATTCACCTAGAGATGGGGTATGTGGGGGCAGGCTTTCATGTTTTATTGTCAGTACTTCTCAAGTATTTGAATTTTTATCCTAAACACCCATTAACTGGCCATGTACCGTGGCTCATGCCTGTAATCCCAACACATCAGGAGGCAGGGGCAGGAGGATCACTTGAGGCCAAGAGTTCAAGACCAGCCTGAGCAACATAGCAAGACTCCTACTCTACCAAAAAAAAAAAATTAACTGGGTGTGGTGGCGTATGCCTGTAGTCCTAGCTACTTGGAGGCTGAGGCAAGATTGCTTGAGCCCAGGAGGTCGAGGTTGTGATTGTGACGCTGCACTCAAGCCTGGACAACAGACAGAATGAGACACTGTCTCTCTCTCTCTCTCTCTGTCTCTCTGTCTCTCTCTGTATATGTATGTATTATATATTTTATATATATGTAACATATATACACTCACAGGTAATTAAATACTAGTAAACACTTATTAACTAGGAAAGTTTTAAAATGAAGAAAGATGCCGTCACTAAAAGCTGGACAGCCAGATAGGAGCCTTTGGTAGTCATGGGGCCTAAAGTGGACCTGGTACCTCTGTGAGGGGGTCTTTCCCCCAGAAGCCGAACTGACTCCAGTCAGGCCTCTGCTCTCCTGACCAGCTCACAGGAAGTGCATGGGCCAGGGGAGCAGGCAGATGACGCTGCACCGAAGCAGAATGTGGGACCTCAAATCAGGCGCATGGAGGATGAAGGGGGCACAGGGCTTCAGCTGTAGATTTTAAAACCTCAGAGCCACATCGGTTACATGGAGGGAACGGGCCCCCTTGAATTCTGATTCAGACAAGCTAGCTAGAAAGACATGCCACTGAGACATCAGCCTAATCTGGATACAGATTTTGAGTGTGGTCTGGGTGTTCAGTGATTAAGGAGTTACTGTTTATACTGGAGTATTCGCAGGTGAAATCAGATGACCCCTGGGTGATGGGTCCAGAGGTGTTAATTATATACATCTCCCTACTTGTATGTATGTTTGAAAATTTAGAAGATCAGATCTTGAATGAACACTAAAAAAACAAAAGCGTGAAGTAAATAGACTTTTAGGACCAGGCAGACCCGGGCTGTGTCCTGCCTGTGTTAACTCTGGTTGACATTCCGTTCCCTGGTCAAGACTTCCTTTTCCTTGCCTACAAAATGCAGGGGTTTCCAATCCCTTCTCAAGATTCTTGTGAGGCTGAGGATGGGATCATTTTTGCCAAAGGCCTGGCAAATTGAGGGCTGGGGGTGCCCTGAGTGAAGTGTTAGGCTCCTCCTTGACCCCGGCCCCTGAGTGACCAATAGTGTATTGTGTTTCAGGAATTTGTGACCCTCAAGGACGTCGCCATGGACTTCACTTTGGAAGATTGGGAGCAGTTCGGGCTAGACCAGGGGGACCTGTTCTGGGACACAGCATTGGACAACTACCAGAACCTCTTCCTGCTGAGTGAGTGTCGCCTATCCCCAGGGGCCTACTCACTGCCCTGCTTGGTGATCGCCTGTGCTCTCCGCCACCCACAGGGTAAAATCCTGGCTCCTGGGCTCCTCAGAATCAGCATGACGTAGCCCGGGAGTTCTCAGCTGGCCAAGGAGCATTGGTGATGTGTGGAGACGGTTCTGATTGTTACTCCTTGGGCCAGCAGTGTGCAGCTAGCATCTAGCCGGTGGAGCCCAGGGATGCTGCCACACATCCTACAATGCACAGGACAGCCCCATAACCAAGGACAGGCCCACCCCAGTGGCAGTAGTGCTAAGCCTGGGAAACCCTGCTCTGGCCCCTGTCTGCCTCCCAGCCTCATCTTCACCACTGTCCTACTTGTCATTGTAGTCAGTCATTCTCCAAGCTGATATTTCAGGGTCTTCCAGTTGCCCTCCCCTCTGCCTAAGTGGCTCTCAGGGCTCACCTCTTTTAAGTCGAAACTGGGACCCTATTCGAACTCCGTGCCTCCTCTGCCACTCATCTTGTCCGTCGTTCATCACATGCTAACTACCATTTTATCACCCCGAACGGGCGCTGTGTGAAGACAGGGTGTGTCCCCAGTGTTTGGAACAAACAGTACCTGCTCTAGGGCTCAGCCGACAGCTCTAAATGAATGAATGATTGAGTAGCAGCTCTTAGGACTTGCTCGTTCAATCCTCCAGTCACCCCATGAAGAAGCTGGGTTGTCCCTCTTTTGCAGATTGGTCTAAAACTGAGGTTAAAAGAGAGGCATTGTCCCCAGGACCACCCGCAGATTCAGTGATTCACTAGGATTCCCAGGACTGATCCCATAGTCAGACTCACAGCTATGACTTACTACGGTGAAAGGATTCAGAGCACAGTCAGCAAGGGGAGAAGGTACATGGGCAAAGTCCAAGGAAGCAGGCCCAAACTTCCAGAATTCTTTCTCAGGGGAGTCACATGGGACGTGCTTAACTCTCCCAGCAATATTGTAGAATGCTGTCCACCAGGGAAGCTCATCACAGACTCAGTGCCAGGGTTTTTACTGGGGGCTGGTCACGTGGGCCCCTCTGCCTGGCACATACCAAAATTCCACATTCCCAGAAGGAAAGCAAGTGTAAGCCATAGTGTTTGCACAATTTAGGTCCCGGGAGCGTGTCTCTTCAGTTCTGGAGACACGGGGTACCCTCCTGAAATCCAGCCTTGCCAGCAGGCCTTTCCCAGGAGAGCAGCCAGCCTGCTGTGTCACCCTCTTCTGAACACCAGTGTTACACAGTGAGAGAGCAGCAGGGCCCAGACTGCAGCTCAGGTCTGTGCAGCTCCAAGGCCGCCTCACCCCAGCTCCCCAGCAGTGTCACCTCATTAACTCGCTTCTCCTCTCTGTTGCCTCAGTTCTTTCTTTTTGAAGAACCAGAAAAATAATTGACTCCAAAGATGAAAGAAGTAAAAGATAACACACTATAGAAACTATTATTTGATACAATCTCATCACATTGGGGCAGACTTTCTCCAAACTGGCCAGTGTGTGCTAAGAAGCATCTTACGGGAGGTCCTATCTCAGCGTCTTTTTGAATTTTTAGACTATAGCCCACCATAAGAAATGTGTTTACCTCAACTGCCCCTTCACACATTTGCGTGAATGTATGAGTAGTGTATCCATTTCCTATTGCTGCTGTTACACATAGCACAAACATAGTGTCTTCCACCAACACAGCTTTATCATCTTATAGTCCTGGAGGTGAGGAGTTCCAAATGCATGTGGCTGGGCCCTGTTCCTCCTGGACACTCCGGCACATAGAGTCTTTCCTGGCCTGTTGCCAGCTTCTGGAGGTCACCTGTATTGCTTGGCTCATGGCCTTTCACTTGACTTCAAAGCTAGCAGTGGTGTTTTCTCCGCTGTAGCCTGTATTCCCCTGGATGATGACTCTGGCCCCTTCCACGGGGAAGCTTGGGGAGGGTAGGGCTCAGGACTGCTTGGGCTCTGGGACCCTGATATCTGTCCCTGGCCCATGGAGGCCTTGGGCAACATGTGGCCCATGGGTGAGTGAGTGACTCATGAATTGCTAAGGAAGAACATGCCTCTCCACCTGGCAGATTCTGCCCATTGAAGAGCTGTCACAAGTCCTTTGTGTCCCCAGTCCCAGCTGTCACCCTGGATTGTGATTGTTTGGCTCCCTCTCTATCACAGGACAGGCATCCCCAGAGTCACCCCGTGCAGCACCCGGCCCACAGGAGCATAGAAACGTCAGGAGAGCCGGGAGGTTCTCACTGAGTCGATGGCCCTTCATGTCCTGGTTGGATGACAATGCTGCTCTCTCCTTGCAGACCCCCCAAGACCCAACCTGACCTCCCACCCAGATGGCAGTGAAGATCTGGAGCCTCTGGCACGAGGACGCCCAGAAGCAACGGGCCCTGGTGAGTGGTTGGAGAGGGGCCCTTGTGTACCTTCTGTCCTCCAGACCGCCATCCTGGGGCTGTGGCCAGCTCTCCAACAGATCTACCCAGACATCATAGCACTCAGCTTTAGTACTTCACTCTGCCACTCACTGGCTTCCATCCCTCATCCTGGCAGCTGGTGGGGATCAGGACATGTTTATAGACCCTCGCTCTCGTGTCTCTCCACCTTGCCCTTCAGCACAGGGCTATCCCGGTGCCTCTTCGCATCTCTTCCTCTTTCCTTCCAAGACTCAACAAGGGGACGCCCTCCACTCTCTGAGCTGGTCTCCTTACTTTCCTGGCTTGTGCCCTCTGAGTGTGCTGACCCTCATTCTACTTCTTTTACCTCCCTTTTTTCAGGCCCATTTTTTCTTCTTAGCCCTGGGGCACAGCAGATGGCCACATCAGGGAGTAACTCAAGCCCAGGCCTGAATATTGCCAAGAGCATCTGCCCTGCCATCTCCCAAGCCAGGGTTCCTCCAGGTGGATCAGGTTAGGTGGTGAGGATTCCTGGGGCATTACCCATGGTGGAGATGTCTCCAGTAGGAGAAAGCAGAGGCAGCTGCCTTGCCTGGTGCGGGAGGCTTCTCTCACTGTTTCTTTAGCTGCATGAGAAGCGGGGCCCTAAACCAGAGAGCACAGGAGTCTCAGGCTGCACTCCACCCAGTTAGTCTGCAGCTCCCTTCTTGGCTCGTGAACATGAGGCCTCTGCAGCCTCCTCTTCAGCACATCAGTGTCCTTCGTAGGTGGCTACCCCATGCACAGGCTCCCACAACCTCTGCTTTCTGTTTCTGTCACCTCAGCATATTGGCTGTTCCCAAGCATAGGTAGCCATGCCTTTACTAACAAATGTACCTCCATGTTCTCCAGTAGTGACACTCGAGTTGCATAGTTATCACAAAAGTGTCTTTCCCCTTTAACAGCATGTCTGTCTAGGAAGCAGAGCTTAGCTGATTCACCCTGTATTCCCAGCTCCTGACATCACACTTGGCACATAAGGGGTGCCTATAACTTGTCTGCTGGTGCATTCCAGGCAGAGGGAACAATATGAGCACAGCTGTGGTGAGGAGAATGAGCCAGATATCTGTAGGAGAGACAAGAGCAGAGGCAAAGGAGACGATTCAGAGCAAGACGTGGTTTTGGAAGGCTTTCATTTGCAAGTTTTAATTCTAGGCAGAGAGACTTGAAGCAGTCTCATAGATACTCACATGGTGAGCCAAGAATTGCAGAAAGGACAGGCTGGAAAGAGTGTGATGATGGAGGAGAGGAGAGATTGGGAGACTGGAGTCATACAGCAGAGCAGTGACATTCATGTTTTTTGAAGGATCCCAGAGAGCGTACAGCTTGGTAGTTAAGAATATGGGGGCCAGGTGTGGTTGCTCATACCTGTAATCCCATCACTTTGGGAGGCCAAGGCAGGCAGTCACTTGAGGTCAGGAGTTTGAGACCAGCCTGGCCAACATGCCAAAACCTTGTCTCTACTAAAAATTCAAAAACTAACTGGGCGTGGTGATGGGTGCCTGCAGTTCCAGCTACTTGGGAGGCTGAGGCACGAGAATCACTTAACAGGAGGCAGAGGTTGCAGTGAGCTGAGATTGCACCACTGCACTCCAGCCTGGGCAACAGAGCGAAACTCAGTCTCAAAAAAAAAATACACACACACACACACACACACACACACACACACACACACATAGATCTAGTCAAAGGGGTTCAAATTCTTACTCTGCTGCTCACTTAGGTATACAAAAGCAGAAACGTGGCTGGACACGGTGGCTCACGCCTGTAATCCCAACACTTTGGGAGGCTGAGGCAGGTGCATCACGAGGTCAAGAGATCGACACCATCCTGGCCAATGTGGTGAAACCCTGTCTCTACTAAAAATGCAAAAAGAATTAGCTGGGTGTGGTGGCATGTGTCTATAGTCCCAGCTACTCAGGAGGCTGAGGCAGGAGAATAGCTTAAACCCAGGAGGCAGAGATTGCGGTGAGCTGAGATTGCGCCACTGCACTTCAGCCTGGGTGACAGTGCAAGACTCTGTCTCAAAAAAAAAAAAAAAAGAGACATGCCTACCTTACAGGGGGTTGTTGAGGGTAACAGGGTGTGCCTGAGGCACTCCTGCCTGTGAGCAAGCATGCCATGAATGGGAATTACTCTGTCCTGTGAACCCTTCCCATGGCTGCCTCTGTGGCAGTGGATGGATGAGCCATGGAAGGTGCCCCTTAAAGGGCTTACCTTCTGGTCAGGGGTCAGACCCTGTCATAACTTGTTATGGTAGAGGATGGTAAGTGCTCAGCTGTTTTTTAGAGAATAGAGGGGAAGGGACTTAAAGCAGAATGGAGACGGAGTTGTTAGGGAAGCCTCTCAGAGGAGGGTGATACCCAAGCTGGATATTAAGAGATTTAGGGGAGTTAGACCAGGAAGTGCAGTCCAGCATGAGGGACCATTAAAGGCACAGAGGGGAAAGTCTGGTAGATTTAGGGAACCGCAAGAGTTCTATGAGGTCAGCACAAAGAATGCTGGACTAATACACTCATTTCTCTTCTATAGGTAGGAAGCCATGGAAGGGTTTAATCTGAGGAGTGATGTAGTCAGATCCATTTATTACAAACCCCTTTAGGACTAGTGTGGAAGACTAGAGAGAGAAACAGAGACAGGAGGCCAAGAAGCAGCCTGGAGTCAGATGGAGTCTTGATAAAGAGAGGAGAGGAAGGGGGTTGAGACATTTCGATAGAGACCAAATGAAAAAAATAGTGCCAAGTTGAGGGAGAGGTGGGGAGGAGGTTGACTCCTAGGATTCTAGCATGGAGAACTGGATGGGTGGTGGAGTGGAGTGGCGGGGTGTCATCCAGGATAGAGGATGCAGGATATGAGGAGGAAGATTTTTGTGAGTGGAGAGTGGAAGGAGGTGAGTTCAGGAGACTTTAGGGAACTTGGTCAGTCACGTAGGTGTGAAGGTAATGGTAGAGTCTCCTTCCTTGTTGAACCCCTGTGGTTTCCCAACTCCCCTCTTGATCCTCCTGGGAATGGGCTCTCTTTGTTTTCTGTGATGCCAGTTCCACATAGGTCACCCCTTTGGGTCCCTTGATGGACAGGCTGGACTCAAGATCCATCACCCCTACTTGCTCTTGTCTGTGTTCTCACCATTGGTGAACAGGAGACATTTGCACTTGCTCTTTCAGATTTGGCTGAGACCACGAACTCTCCTCTGATGCAGGATTTCTTGGAAGAAGGACTCTCCCAGGAGATTATAGAGATGATTTCCAAGGATGGCTTCTGGAACTCCAATTTTGGAGAAACCTGTATAGAGGACAGCTGGTTAGATAGTTTGCTAGGAGATCCAGAAAGTCTTCTGAGGTCTGATGTTGCCACCAACAGGGAAAGTCCCACAGAATGTGAGAGTCAGGAATTAAAGAGAGGCTTCACTCCTGTGTCCACTCTTTCCATGGGAGAAGATACCACGATGTGTGTTTCTGAGAAGAGCATCACACTAGCTGAATCTAAGGAACATAGGGATGAGTTTGGCTCCTTGGAACACAGCCAGCAGGATTCTGTTCCGGAAGGGGAGAAACCATATAAATGTAGTGAATGTGGGAAAAGCTTCAGTGGGAGTTACCATCTTATCCAGCACTGGATTACTCATACTAGGGAGAAACCCACTGTGCATCAAGAATGTGAGCAGGGTTTCAACCAGAATGCTTCCTTTTCTGTGTATCCAAAAAGCCACACAGGCTACAAATCCTATGTGTGTAATGAATATGGGACAACTTTTAGTGAGACTACATACCTGTGGCAGAAAACTCACACTGGAGAAGAACCATGTAAGAGTCAAGACAGTGACCACCCACCCAGTCATGCCACACAGCCTGTTGAGCATCAGAAAACTCACAGAGGAAGTAAATCTTACAACTGTAGCGAATGCGGCAAGACTTTCACCCGGATCCTTCATCTTACTCAGCACCAGAAGAACCACACTCGGAAACGCTATGAATGTGCCAAATGTCAGGTGACCTTCAACTTTAGAAAACACCTCGTCCAACATCAGAAAATTCACGCTGCAAAAACTACCTCTGAGTGTCAGGAGTGTGGGAAGGTTTTTAGGCGGAGTTCGCTGCTCGTTGAACACCAGGCTGTTCACACTGGAGAGAAGCCTTATAAGTGTAATGAATGTGGGAAGTCCTTCAGCCATACCTCAACCCTAAAGATCCATCAGAGAGTTCACAGTGGAGAGAAACCTTACAAATGCAGTGCGTGTGGGAAGGCCTTCTGCCGGAACACTCACCTTAATGAACATCAGCGAATTCATACAGGCTACAGACCCCACAAATGTCAGGAATGTGTCAGGAGTTTCAGCCGGCCCTCACATCTGATGCGACATCAGGCCGTTCATGCCGCAGAAAAGACCTATAGCTGCACTGAATGCAAGGAGACTTTCAGCCATAACAGTCAACTTGTGCAGCACCAGAAAATGCACACTGTCAAAACCCCATATGAATGTCAGGAGTGCGGAGAACGCTTCATTTGCAGCTCAACCTTGAAGTGCCACCAGAGTGTTCACACCAGAGAAAAACAAGGGTTTGTTGTGAGTGGGAAGATCTTGGTTCAGAACCCAGCACAGACAGAGAAGTGCTTTAAGTGTAACAAATGTGAGAAATCCTTTAGCTGCAGCAAATACCTAATTCAGCATGAGAGAATTCACACCAGGGTGAAGCCCTTTGAGTGTGACCAGTGTGGGAAAGCCTTTGGCCAAAGTACTCAGCTCATTCGCCATCAAAGAATCCACTTTAGGGTGAGGCTGTCTAAATGGGGTGAACAAGGGAAAGCCATCAGCAGTGGCTCCCTTATCAAACTTCAGTCCTCCCTCACCGAGGAGTACCCTTTTAAATGTGACGAATGCGGAAGGACCTTCAGCCAAAGTGCACGCCTCTCAAAACATCAGTTAATTCACACTGGAGAGAACCCCTTTAAATGTAGCATGTGTGACAGAGTCTTCAGCCAGAGAAACTACCTTGTTCAGCATGAGAGAACTCATGGCAGAAAGAAGCCCTTCCAGTGTAATGAATGCGGGAAAACGTTCCATCAGAGCTCATGCCTTTCTAAGCATCAGAGAGTTCACTCAGGTGAGAAGCGCTACGTATGTGACTACTGTGGGAAGGCCTTTGGCCTGAATGCTGAGCTTGTCCGCCACCAGAGAATTCACACTGGAGAAAAGCCATATGTTTGTCAGGAATGTGGGAAAGCCTTCACCCAGAGCTCATGTCTTTCTATTCACCGGAGAGTTCACACCGGGGAGAAGCCCTACATATGTGGTGAATGTGGGAAAGCCTTTGCCCAGAAAGCAAATCTAACACAGCACCAGAGAATGCACACTGGGGAGAAGCCTTACTCCTGTAATGTGTGTGGCAAAGCTTTTGGGCTCAGTGCGCATCTCAACCAGCACCTGAGAGTTCACACCCAGGGGACACTTTATCAATGTCAACATTGCCAGAAAACCTTTCAGTGCCACTCGAGTCTCAACCGCCATCAGCGTGTACACATCAGGCAGCAATACTGCCTGTAGCCGTTGGGTGGTAGCAGAGTCCCGGAATATGAGACCATGTTCGTCAGATGTCGAAAGTTGGAAACCATCCCATTGCAAGTTTCCCTCCAAATAAATACATCTGAAGATTGATTAGAAAGTTTGTGCACATGAGTTTCATTATGACAATGAAAACACAAAGATGGAGAAGCTGTCCAGTGTCAGGATTCAGAGGTAGGCTCTGGAGCCAGTCTACCTCAGTTAAATCCCACCTCTGTCATCTACTACCTAAGTGACCTTGAGAAAGTCAGAAAAATCTCTCAGGGCCTCAGTGTCCTCATCTGTAAAATGGGCATCACCTACCTCAGAGGGCTTTTTTGAGGATTAAATAAATAAATGTGAAGCACTTAGAACTGATGCCCAGCACATGAGGGCTCACCAAGTATGAGCCACAAATACACATCAGCTATAGCACAAATAGACTCGTGTTATGGGAAGAAAGGAAGCAGTAATTTCTCTGTATTTACTGTAGTTCATGTTCTTATAATGTATAGCTTTTAATTTAAGTTTTCCTTTGTTGAGGTTTTTCTCCAGCACCTTACTCTTCTTAAATGCCTGGCCTTTTTTGTCCCTTCGTTTCTCTTTTTTCTTAACCCCCAGGAAGAACATGTAAACACCTAACCTCAACTGGCTAAAACCTTCCACTCCTAATCTCCCAAACCTCTCAAAGGGGACATGCTACCTCTTCCCATGACCTTCCTCCACTTAACAGTGTTGGTTATGCAATAGGACACCCAATTTTTCGTGGGAGTTGACACCAAAACACAGCTGGATTCCATCAGGAAAGCTGCATTGATCAAGGTGTTAACCACATACAAAACAACCCATATGGAAGATATGCTTGGGGGTCAAGCCTGTGGTGTGCGGAGGTGACTGCTGGGCTGTCATCATTCACCATTTATCCAAGATGGCCACTCACCTGGCAATCTGCGAGGCTTAGGGGCAGTTAGTATCAGTACACTATGCACTGCTCCTGCTCTGAAGCTTCCTTCTGGAATCAGGGAGATGAATGAACCCATTTTCATAGACAATTGCTGTTAATTGACAATTGACATCTTAAAAATGCCACATTCCCTCATATCACAGTTCTGGGATCACCAGGGATTGCTGGAGAGTCCAGTGAGATGGGACCACACAGCCAGTTCCCTCCTGACAGTTTTGTCAGCTCGGGGCTTTTGTGCCCTACCACTAAGTGGCTCAGTCACACATTTCCTGAAACAGTAGTCTTATGAAAAACACTGGGCACTGATACTTTGAATATCTTTCATATTTTAGGCGCTTAAAATGGTTAGGGGGTAAATGCTCTGTACACTCAGGCTTTTCAAGTCTTGCACCTGGAGTTCTGCTGGTTGAGTTTGTTAAACTTGGTTGAAGCTGGGAACCTATTGGCTAACCCCAGTATACTGTTTTTCAAATGGCTGCAGCATTTTAACTTCTTGTACATGGTTCTTGTCCTCTGGAGCTCTGTCTCGTCTGGGAGACGGGCATGTTAAATACCAAAAGAGTGTACAAAGTGTTGCAGGCCGGACCACAATGGGGATTCTGGAAAATTGGCAGCTATTGGGGGTTGTGGGCAGTCTCTCTAAATCAGTCACCTTTGTTGCTGCGGGCCAGGGTAGAAACGCCCTCCATGTGTGCATGTTTGTTGGTTCTCTGATTAAAGTTTTGAGTCTGAAAGCATTGGTTCCTTCTCTCAGCCTGCTGCCATGCAGCCAGGCACCAGTCCCTGCCTGCCAGGCCTCACATTTTGTGGGGAGGGCTTCTGATGACAATTACTGCCCAGTAAGAGGGAGCAGCTGAGTCTGTTTCCCCGGTGTCTGGGTGGAGCATGGGCCACTGAGGAGGCACAGAAGTTCAGCTGGTCCTCAGGTGCATCCACAAACAACACTTCAGTCTGTGTGTGAGCCTAAGTAACCAAGGAGCGCGCACAGGCAGCTGCAGTTCACTCCTCTCCTTACAGACATGTCAGGCCTCAGGCTTGACCAGTGTTTCTAATAAGCATCCAATAATATAACTTTGTTTAGTATTTTACTTTTTTTTTCCCCATCTTTTTCCTTTAGTGATGAGATACTAGTTTCCTGCTCATAGTAGTAATGGAAAGTTTTATTATAAAGTGAGCTGATGGGGCCCGGTATGTGGCTCATGCCTGTAATTCCAGCCCTTTGGGAGGCCTAGGTGGGAAGATGTCTTGAGCCCAGGAGTTTGAGACCAGCCTGGGCAACATGGTGAAACCCTGTCCCTACAAAACATATGCAAATTAGCTGGGAGGTGGCCACTGACCAATCACTTAAAAATGATTAAAATGGGGCTAGGCGTGGTGGCTCATGCCTGTAATCCTAGCACTTTCAGAGGCAGAGGTGGGTGGATCACCTGAGGTCAGGAGTTCAAGACCAGCCTGACCAACATGGAGAAACCCTGTCTCTACTAGAAATACAAAAAAATTAGCCGGGTGAGGTGGCACATGCCTATAATCCCAGCTACTCAGGAGGCTGAGGTTGCAGTGAGCTGAGATCGTGCCATTGCACTCCAGCCTGGGCAGCAAAAGCGAAACTCCATCTCAAAGAAAAAAAAAAAAAGATTAAAATGGCAAATTTTGTGTTACGCATGTTTTTACCACAATTAAAAAACATTTAGATAAAGTACTACATTTTAAAGTTTGTGTGGTAAGCTGGGTGTGGTGGCTTACGCCTGTAATCCCAGCACTTTGGGATGCTGAGGTGGGTGGATTGCTTGAGCTCAGGAGTTTGAGACCTGCCTGAGCAGCACGGTGAAACCCCGTCCGTACAAAAAATACTAACAGGCAGGTGTGGTGGCACATGCCTGCAGTCAAGCTACTAGGGAAGCTGAAGTGGGAGAATCACGAGCCTGGGAAGTTGAGGCTGCAGTAAACTGTGATCACACCATTGCACTCCAGCTTGGGTGACGGATCAAGACCCTGACTCCAAATAAAGGAAAAAAATGTGATTGGAAAAAGAAATGAGCTGCAGGAGCCTAAACCAAGCAAGGCTAAGATGGCGAAACCCAACACCTATGAGGCTGATAAGAAGACAAGCTAAAATGAGGTCAAGGTATAAAGCAGCAGCAAAGTCTTTGGGCCAAACTCTCCCCCAACACTTAGAGGTGGGGGACCCCTTGTCAGAACTGATACCCCAGCTAAATTTCAGCTTGTCCTCTGGAAGCGCTGGAGACTAAGGTCAGTCAGGGTAAACAGCCCTGTCAACATACATAACCAACCTCATAACCCTGGGTACCTAGGTGTGGGTGAGCTTCTCCGGTAATACTTCGTGTGTTGTCACACATCATTGCTGGTTGTATTAAGTACTCTCCATATGCTCTACTGGCAGAGGACATCTGGAAGCTCACGCCTGGTCTCTCCTAGACTCCATCCTATGCACCTTTTGCATTGCTGATTTTAATCTCTATTCTTTAGCTATAATCCATGCAACCAAGAGCCCTTCTAACGAATTACGGTACCTGAGGGTCCCCTGCCCTCTCTGAGTCTCAGTTTCTCCAACGGACTCAAGAATGATATTCGGTTTAACGATTCTCAAAACGAGCATCAGAGCGCGTTCTGCCCACACCGACTTCACCGGCGCAATTCTCTAATTTAAACACTTTCCTTCCCGCCTACTGCAGCCAGTTCTTGCGCTGACTCGGCTCCAGGCCACGCCCTAGCCCCGCCCCCGCTGCCTCTAACCCGGTCCCCTCCCCTGGTTCTGGCCGCGAGCCAGCCACACCCCTGCATTCTCATTGGCCGCCGCCAGATTCTCAAGCCCCTCTGATCCTCTTGGTGGCCTAAATCCCCGACTGCTCAGGGCCACTCTTCAGGCCAAAATGGGGAGGGCAAGTGATGAGTGTCACTAGACGGTCGGGCCCCCAGGTACCTGGCAACTGGGGTGTTGGACCTCGGTCCTCCCACGCGAAGCTCGCTCCCCACCAGCATCCCCGTGTTGGTGGCGAAGCTGCCCCAACCCCACGGATGCTTCCGCGCCTGTCAAACTCCGCGTCTGTCAAACTTCGTGCGCGCGCACGAAGCCACGGCGTATTCTGGCCTCGATAGGCGGGGTGAAGAAGGCAGCCCGGGCGCCTATTTCCTAGGGACCAATTGCAGGATACGTTCTGTAAGCCCCGCCCCCTACTGCCGTGCGGGTGGCTTTCGTCTCCAAGGCAACGGTCAACTCTGGAAACGCCTTTCTCCACCGCCACTGTCTAACCCGCAGGCGGGGCCGCCCATTGCCCGAGCCTTTAAGCAGTATGGGTGTTGGACAAACAGCGTGATCGGGTAGTAAAACTTGATGGAAAACGAATGTTAGAGCACAGGGCTGGGCAGTACTCAAAGAGTTGATGTGAGGGAAAGTTTCTCAAAGAAGGGAGACTTTTTAAAAATTTATTTGTATTTTTTACTTTTATTTTTTTGAGATGGAGTCCAGCCCAGGCATTATCTTGGCTCACTGCAACCTCTGCCTCCCGGGTGCAGATGAGTCTCCTACCTCAGCCTCTCGAGTAGCTAGGATTACAGGCGCCTGCCACCATGCTTGGCTAGTTTTTTGTATTTTCAATAGAGACAGGGTTTCACCCTGTTGGCCAGGCTGGTCGCAAACTCCTGACCTCAGGTGATCCACCCGCCTTGGCCTCCCAAAGTGCTGGGATTAGAGGCGAGAGCCACCGCTCAGGGCCCAGGAGGTGGCTTTTGAATAAGGCTTTGAGGGATGAGCAGTAGGTTGCCAGGAAGAAAAAGGAAAATATCCTACATTTAGAGATCTGGCCAAAATTAGAAGTCTTAACGAGGGTGTGGGGAAACTGCCATTCTCCTACCCTGCTGGTAGGGAGAGGAATGTCTTCAGCCTTTAAGGAAGTAAATCAGTCATAAAGTGGGTGACTGTTTCCTGAGAACCTACTATACCGGGCAGTGCGCCAGATGCTAGGGATACAGCGGGGAAAGACATACAGGGGGCAGGCAGTAACCACGAGACATATGATTGGAAATTATAACTGCTGTGAAGTAGGCCAGCTATGGTGGCTCACACCAATAATTCCAGCACTTTGGGAGGCCAAGGTCGCGGGATCACTTGAGGCCAGGAGTTCAAGACCAGCCTGGCCAAAATGGTGAAGCCCATCTTTACTAAAATTATAAAAATTAGCCAGGTGTAGTGGTGGAAGCCTGTAATCCCAACTACTCGGGAGGCTGAGGCACAAGAATCACTTGAACCTGGGAGGCAGAGATTGTAGTGAGCCGAGATCGTGACACTGCACTGCAGCCTGGGCCAGAGAACAAGACTCCATCTCTAAATAAATAAATAAATAAAATATAAATGCTGTGAAGTAAAGAACAGGGGCTGAGATGGGAATAGAATACTCTTGGCTGGAAATAAATTTCTACGTCATACCAGAAATTATTTAAAAATTCAGATGGATCAAAGTTTTAATTGTGAAAAAAAAATCATAAAAGTACTAGAATAAAATATAGCAGAAGTTTTTTTTTCATAACGTTGGAGGTGAGGACAGCCTTTGTTAGCACGATAGTAAGTCCAAGAACTATAAAGGAAAATACAGACAGATTCAAATACCTAAAAATTTAAAAACTCTGTATAACAAACATAAACAAAATTAAAAGAGAAATAACTGGGAGAAATATTAGTCACTTATATACCAAAGTGTTAATATACACAGTATATATAAGGACTTGCCAACAAACAAACCAAACCACAACAAAACAAAGGACTTGCAATTATAAATCCATATAAAAAGGCTGCCCAATTAAAAATGGGGCAAAATACATAAATAGGCAATTCACAGAATATAAAACTTCAATAAATGCATAAAAAGATCATTAATCTCATGACCAATAAGATATTTTTACCTATCAGATTAAAATTGCTTTAAAAAATGACTAATACCAATATGGAGAAAGAAGTAAAGGAACAGAGAAATAGGCACTCATGTACACTTCCAGGAGTTGTGTAAATTCTTTCACCCCTTTTGGAGGACTATTTAGCAATAACCATGAAAACTTTAAATGTAGATGTTCTATGATCCCACAAGTATACTTGTAGGAATTCATTTTGTATGTATGTCAGATAATAAATATCCAATGATGGAAAAGAAAATGGAAACAAGTTAAATGTCCGTTAATAGGGATTGGTTAAACAAATTAAAGAAGCCCTAGCATGAAATATTATGCAGCTGTGAAAAATGAAGATACCTATGTGTATATATATATTTTTTGTGTAATATGTACAATATATATATTTTGCATTATCATGGGAAAGTATCCGCATTATATCAAATGAGTAAAGTAACTTCTTAAAATTATGTTTGCATGTGATTATGCCATACATACCATACATGTTTACACACACACACACACACACACACAATCAGTTTCATAAAAACAGGGAGATTCATATTTACAGAAAAACTATGAGATACTTGGAATGAGGTTTTTTTTGAAATGGATTTCACTTTTGTTGCCCAGGCTGGCGTGCAATGGTGCGGTCTTGACTCACTGCAACATCTGCCTCCTAGGTTCAGGCGATTCTCCTGCCTTAGCCTCCCGAGTAGCTGAGATTATAGGCATGCCCCACCACACTGGGCTAGCTAATTATTACTATTATTTTTTGAGGCAGAGTCTTGTTCTGTAGCCCAGGCTGGAGTGCAGTGGTGTGATCTCAGCTCACTGCAACCTCCACCACCTGGGTCCTGGTTCAAGCAATTCTCCTGCCTCAGCCTCTCAAGTAGCTGGGATGACAGGTGCACGCCACCACACCCAGCTAATTTTTGTATTTTTTGTAGAGACGGGGTTTCACCATGTTGGCCAGGCTGGTCTTGAATTCCTGACCTCATGATCCACCCACCTTGGCTTCCCAAAGTGCTGGGATTAGAGGCGTGAGCCGTAGCACCTGGCCCGGACTAATTATTTTTCTTTGTAGTAGAGACGAGTTTCACCATGTTAGCTAGGCTGGTCTCGAACTCCTGACCTCAGGTAATCCACACGCCTTTGCTTCCTAAAGTGCCAGGATTACAGGCATGAGCCACCACACCCAGCCTGGAACAAAGATTTACAGAGCGTTAAAGATTTCTTCATTTTTGTATCATCTGAATTATTCACAAAGAATGTTACTTCAATCATGAAAGAAGCCACAAAAGAAATACCCTAGGCAAAGACTTTAAAATACGATAATAGCACAGATGAGGGCTAGTAAGACACAGCCCCATATATTGACAGAAGTTCCAGCTGATACAGAACTTCTGGCAACCCATTGGCAACATGCTCGAGGTCACAGAAATCTCTCCGTGACCCCATGACCTCACTGCCAGGATTTCGCCTGGGAAATGGTAAAGCGCTCATCCCTTTCATCAAAGTGATGTTCCATACTATGTATGTAAAAGCCAAAAACTAGAAACAACCAAAACGTCCAACAAGGGACTGGATAATATGTTGGCTGAATAAACATAAATTACATGAAGCTGCGAAACATCAGGCTGTTAAAAGTTACTTAATGATATGTTAAATAGTTGACACCCATTGCTATAAAAATGTAGTGCATCCATGGTCCTCATGCCCAGCTATGGCAGGCAGGTTAAGTTCAGCCCTTTGGAGAGTAATATGGCAATATGTATGAGCAATCAGGAAAGTCAATGAAGCCTTGATTCCCATCATTGCCATTCTGGGAATTTTACTTTGAGGAATAATCACCTCAAAGGGAGAGAGGAAGTGAGCATGGAAATTTCATTATAACATATTTGTTCTAAGTGTATTAGGTGAGAATATAAAAAATTTTAGAAAGACAACCCCCATTATTTGTAATTGGGATAATTGGTGAACAACTCATGTGAGTGAGAAGCTTAAAGAGGAATCTAAGTGCAGAGTGGATTGTAAATTACGCCTTCTCAATAGCATATCCTTATCCTTAAAAATGATAAAAGTATATGGGACAATGACAATGTTCATGGCATAATGATGGCAAAACTGTGCCTACATTGTGATTATAAAAAAATAAACTTATATTTGTTTAAAAGATTTGGAAGGAAATATAAAAAATAAAAACAATACGACTTCTAAGGATGGCCAAATTGTCAGTGATGGCTTTTATTTTTTTCAACCCCAAATTTCTGACAACTAAACCTGTGGATATGGGATATAAATTAAGAAAAAAAAAAAAAAACCATAAAGAGGCCAGGCTCGGTGGCTGATGCCTGTAATCCTAGCATTTTGGGAGGCCGAGGCAGGTGGATCACGAGATTAGCAGTTCAAGACCAGCTTGCCTAAGATGGTGAAACCCTGTCTCTACTAAAACTACAAAAATTAGCCAGGTGCAGTGGCAGGTGCCTGTAATCCCAGCTACTCAGGAGGCTGAGGCAGGAGAATCACTTGAACCCAGGCAGCAGAGGTTGCAGTGAGCCAAGATTGCATCACTGCACTACAGCCTGGGTGACAGAGTGAGACTCCATCTCAAAAAAAAAAAAACAAAAAAAAAACCACAAAGAAACACATCCAAGAATGACTGACGAGTCTTTCTGAACTGCAGGATTACAGGGAATTTGTCTTTTATTTCATACTTCTTTATACTTTCCAAATTATCCTTTATGATGAGCATATATTTCACTAAAATTTTTCCTGTCATAAAAATATAATTATTAAATACAAAATTATATTGTATTTTAAAAATATGATTTAAAAAATCTCCCCTTGGGCATGAGCAAACAATGATGCTTAAGAACATGACACTTAATAGACCAATAGCTTTGTAGGTCAGGCATGGTGGTCACACCTGTAATCCCAACACTTTGTGAGGCCAAGGCAGGAGGATCACATGAGGCCAGGAGTTTGAGGCCAGCCTGGCCAACATGGTGAAACCCCAGCTCTACTAAAAATGTAAAAATTAGCTGGGCGTGGTGGCAAGTGCCTGTAATCCCAGCTTCTCAGGAGGCTAATGAAGGAGAATTGCTTGAACCCAGGAGGCGGAGATTGCAGTGAGCTGAGATCACACCATTGCACTCCAGCCTGAGTAACAGAGCAAGACTCTGTCTCAAAAACAAAAAGAAAAAACAGAAAGTAAAAAAAAGTGCATTCCAGCCTGGATAACAGAGCAAGACTATGTCTAAAAAAAAAAAAAGAAGAACAGAAAGAAAAGAAAAGAATAGTAGCTTTGTAAAGCATAGATCCTGGAAATGTAACAAACATAAACAATAGGACATTAAGAATGCCTATAAATATGTGAAACATATTTATATTTATATTCATATTTATATGAAACATATTTACTGTTGAAGCCAACTGCAGATTGTGATATTTGTAGCTTAAAATTTTAAAGGAAACTAAAAATGTTAAAGAGTTAATCTTTACAGCTGTCTTCCCCCACTTAATATTCAGGCTCCAATTTAAGGAAGGATCAATCAGTTTTAAAAGCTTGGAGAGAACTGTTCTTAGTAAAGGTCCCAGATAAAATGGTATCCATTTTTGACCACCCCCTAACTATACCACAATCTAGGGACATGGTAAAGTGGAGGAAATATGAAAGGGAAACCCCAGAAATGATCAGAACCTGTCCCAGTTAGTGAAAAACTGTGCCACCTTCCCTCTAGGGAAGAAAGGAACAAATTATCTCAACATACGGCGCTAGCGTCCTTCTCTGGGGAGTCCCTAGTGCTGATGAAGAGCAGATGGCTGAAAGGCTATTTATGTCCCTGGATCCATCTGTTCCTGAAGGCAAAATTTTTCCTGAGGTTCCTAGTGTTGATGAAGGTGGGACCTTCTGCAGGACAGACAGTTCATTACACACTCAGGTTGTCTAATCGGCATGCATTCTCTGATGATCAGCAAGCTGTGTTCCCCAAGCAAAGGCTTTCTTAAAATCATCACAGATATAGGCATCCTGCCCAGTGTGAAGCCTCCGGTGTTGAGTCAGGTGTGAATTCCAGCTGAAACCCTCTCCACACTCCTCACATACATAGTGTTTGCTGCCAGTGTGGACCTTCTGATGTTGGAGAAGGTGTGAGATCTGGGTATAGGTTTTCCCACAGTCGTGACACTTGTAGGGCTTTTCTCCAGTGTGAATCCTTTGGTGTTGGATTAAGTGAATGCTCTGGTTGAAGGCCTTCCCACATTCCTTGCAGGTGTAGGGCTTCTCGCCGGTGTGAATTCTCTGATGTTGAGTGAGGGATGAGTTGTGACTGAAGGTTTTCCCACACTCCTGACACTTATAGGGCTTCTCTCCAGTGTGGATCTTCTGGTGCTCAGTGAGGTGCGTGCTCCGGCTGAAGGTTTTCCCACACTCGCTGCACTCGTAGGGCCTCTCTCCGGTGTGAACCCTCTGGTGTTGAATGAGGTGGGAGATCTGGGTGTAGGCTTTCCCACACACTTTACATTCATAGGGTTTCTCCCCTGTGTGAATCCTCTGGTGGCGTGTGAGGGAGGAGTTCTGGCTGAAGGTTTTCCCACACTTGGTACATTTGTAAGGCTTCTCACCAGTGTGGATGGTCTGGTGCTGGGTGAAGGATGAGGTGTGGCTGAAAGCCTTCCCACATTCATTACATATATAGGGCTTTTCCCCCACATGAGTGCTCTGGTGCCTCATGAGGTGGGAAATCTGTGTGTAAGCCTTCCCACACTCGTGACACTCATAGGGCTTCTCACCAGTGTGAATTCTCTGATGCTGGGTCAGGGATGAGCTGTGGCTGAAGGCTTTGCCGCACTCAGTGCACTCATAGGGTTTCTCTCCAGTGTGGACTCGCTGGTGCTGAGTCAGGGATGAGCTGTGGCTGAAGGTTTTCCCACACTCGTTGCATTTGTAGGGTTTCTCCCCAGTGTGGATGGTCTGGTGTTGGGTCAGGGAGGAGGTGTGACAGAAGGCCTTGCCGCACTCTGCACATTTGTAGGGCTTCTCCCCCGTGTGGATTTTCTGGTGGCGGGTGAGGTGGGAGACCTGCGAGTAGAACTTCCCGCACTGGCTGCATTTGTAGGGCTTCTCCCCAGTGTGGCACCGCTGGTGTTTGATGAGGGACGAGCTCTGAGTGAAGGCCTTCCCACAGTCGTGACACTTGTAGGGCTTCTCTCCAGTGTGGATCCTTTGATGCTCGGTGAGTGAAGAGCTCTGAGTGAAGGTCTTGCCGCATTCGTGGCAGGCATAGGGCTTCTCACCTGTGTGGATGATGTGGTGCTGAATGAAATACGAGCTGTTGCTGAATGCCTTCCCACAGTCATGGCACTTGTAGGGCTTCTCTCCAGTGTGAATTCGCTGATGCAGAATATAGTCGGAATGGTAAATGAAGACTTTCCCGCATTCCATGCAGTTAAATGGTTTCTTCTCCATGAAGGTCCTTTGGCGTTTCGAGCTCCTCCAGGGCCCACTCCACTTCTGGGGCCTGTCTCCACGGGGCACTCGTTGCTTTCTGATGAGGGCAGAGGCCTGCCAGAGGCTTCTCCCAAGCTCGTCACACCCAAGGCCTCTCTCCCCTGAGGTGTCTCCCCTGGGAGTAGCAAATAAACACCTCAAATGCCTCTCCTGCTTTCTTGGGTCCTCCAATGGACAGTGACATGTCATGGGTTTCCCTAACTTGGCATCTCCAAGCACAGCCCTTAAAGTTCCCTCAGGTGGGGAAGCTGAATCTTCAGAAATGCTCTTTATTGGAGGTGTCTTTCCAAAAGTCACAGAGCTCATCTCCAAGTCTGAAAGAAATGGAAAATACCAATACCATGTGTCCCAGGACAAAGTAAGCTGATTACTTGGAAGTGGCAGTATAAACCTAAAAAAAAGAAAAAGGTTTCAAACTTGATGCTGCTATTTTGAAAGGCATGTGTATGTAGATAGATTCGTGTTCTGACATGGAAGGATAGTCTCAATACACTCTAAAAAACAGTTTATGTACACAGAGAGGTTGAGTAGCCATCTATATCTGTATCTATATCATATATATATATATAGAGAGAGAGAGAGAGAGACTTGCTCTGTTGCCCAGGCTAGAGTGCAATGGTGCAATCTTGGCTCACTGCCACCTCCGCCTCCTGGATTCAAGAGATTCTCCTGCCTCAGCCTCCTGAGTAGCTGGTATCACAGGTACACACCATCATGCCCAGCTAATTTTTGTATTTTTAGTAGAGACAGGGTTTCACCATATTGGTCAGGCTAGTCTTGAACTCCTGACCTCGTGATCCACCTGCCTTGGTCTCCCAAAGTACTGGGATTACAGGCGTGAGCCACTGCGCTCAGCCAAGACAGCAGATATATATATATATATTTTGAGATGAAGTCTAGCTCTGTCATGAGGCTGGAGTGCAGTGGCGCGATCTTGGCTCACTACAATCTCTGCCTCCTGGGCTCAAACCATTCCCCTTGCCTCAGCCTCCTGAGTAGCTGGGACTACAGGCACACACTACCACGCCTGGCTAATTTTTTGTATTTTAGTAAAGATGGGGTTTCGCCATGTTGGCCAGGATGGAGTCGATCTCCTGACCTCATGATCCGCCTGCCTCAGCCTCCCAAAGTGCTGGGGTTACAGGCGTGAGCCATTGCGCCCAGCTATAATAAACTTTTTTACAAATCAATATGAAAAATGATAGAAAAAATCTAAGAAAATAGAGAGGGAAGAATATGAGTAGACAATTCACGGAAGAAAAATAAGAGGCTGATAAACACATGTATAGATGCTGAACATCAGCAATAGTCAAAAACATCAAATCATGGCCAGCCACGGTGGCTCATGCCTGTAATCCCAGCACTTTGGGAGGCTGAGGTGGGTGGATTGCCTGAGGTCAGGAGTTTGAGACAAGCCTGGCCAACATGGAGAAACCCAGTCTCTACTAAAAAAAATACAAAAAATTAGCCAGACCTGGTGGTGGGCACCTGTAATCTCAGCTACTCCGGAGGCTGAGGCAGGAGAATTGCTGAGCCCAGCAGTGGGAGGGTGCAGTGAGTTGAGATCGCACCACTGCACTCCAGCCTGGGGAACAAGAGTGAAACTTCTAAAAAAAAAAAATCAAATCATTAGGGTGCTGTTTTACCCATTTTAGATTGGAAAATATTAAAGATATCCCGTGTTGTCACAGGAGCATGGCGCAAACCCTCTCACACGATGTTCATGGGAATGTGCAAGAACAGAGTTAACAGGAGGTCCATCTCACTCTGGTTTTGTTGTCTCTGCAGACATGGCGATGACCCTTGGCCAGTCTCTGAGAACTAAACTCCTGGGGTGTTCACATAGGTGCCGGGTAAGATGTTCTTCCGTAGGCTCAAGACCACAGGTCAAGATGTACTAGGGCTGGCAGCACTGTTGACTGTAAATAGGAAGATTCATGACGGGCACCTGCTACCTGGATTGGGGTCCTCACAGTGGCTGGTCATGTAGCAGGTACATGCATACGGGACCAGCTCTCTTCAAGAACTCTGGACTGTAAGACTCAAAGTGGGCTTTCCCGGGTGAAGACACCTCACATATGTGTCTGTGGTTTTGCACTGGCAGAAAAAAGCATACCCATGTGACCCTCACAGGGAAAGTGAGGGCCGCAAACCCATGTCTGACCTCTCTTGCCTTTGTTAGTTCCTACTGTTCCTGTGTTACATACTTTGCTGTAAGCTGTCAATATAACTTGCAAAGTCATGTGACTCCTTCCAGACAATTGCCAAACCAGCGGGTGGTTGTGGGACTCCCAAAACAGAGACATGACAATGAAATGCTATGTAGGATTCTTGAAATTATTCTTTTGTCATTGGATCAGGCAATGGTATCTTATCTTAGATATGATGTCAAAATTACAAAGCAACACAAGCAAAATAGATAAACTGGATACTGTCAAAAGTAAGACCTAGACCGGGCACGCTGGCTCATACCTGTAATCCCAGCACTTTGGGATGCCAAGGTGGGTGGATCACTTGAGCTCAGGAGTTCAAGAACAGCCTGGGCAACATGGCTAAACCCCGAATCTACCAAAAATACACAACGTAGGCAGTGAGGGCACATGCCTGCGGGCCCCGCTACATGGGAGGCTGAGGTGGGCAGAACACTGAAGCCCTGGAGGTTGAGGCAGCAGTGAGCCATGATCGCACCACTGCACTCCAGCCTGGGTGACAGAGTGAGACCCTGTCTCAAAAATAATAATAATTAAAAAAAATTAAAACCCATTGTGCTTCAAAGATACTAACAAGAAGTGAAAAGACAACAGAATGGGAGAAAAGTTTTTCAAATCTTATGTCTGATAAAGAACTTGCTTCTAGAATATAAAAAGCATACTTACAACTCAATATTTTTAAAAACTCAATTAAAAAAGGGCAAAGATCTCAATAGTCATTTCTTTAAAAATATGCAAATGGCCGATAGGTATAAGAAAAGATACTCAACGTCATTAGCCATCAAGAAATTAAAATGAAAAAGATGAGATTCCACTTCACACTCACTAGTTATATAATTTAACAAAGCAGATAATAATAAGCATTGGTGAGGATGTAGAGAAATCAGAGCCCTCACACACTGCTGGTGGGAATGTAACATGGTAAACCACTTTTGAAAATAGTCTGGCAGTTCCTCAGAGGGTTAAACACAGAATTACCCTATGACTCAACAATTCCACTCCTAGGTATCTACCCCAAAGAAATGAAAACATGCATTCACACAAAAACTTGTGCGTGAATGTTCATAGCAGTATGATTCATAAGAGCCAAAAAGAAGAAATAACCCACTGTTTACCAACTGATGAATAAACCAGTTGTGGCACATTCATACGATAAAATATTATTCAGCCGTAAACACGAATGAAGCTCTCGTACATACTGCAATGTGAATGACTGTTAAAAATATTATGCTAGGCTGGGCACGGTGGCTCACATCTGTACTTTCAGAACTTTGGGAGGCTGAGGTGGGCAGATCAGGAGGTCAGGAGTTCGAGACCAGCCTGGCCAACATGGTGAAATTTCGCCTTTTCTAAAAATACAAAAATTAGCCAGGTGTGGTGGCAAGCGCTTGTAATCCCAGCTACTCAGGAGGCTGAGGCAGGAGAATTGCTTGAATCCAGGAGGCAGAAGTTGCAGTGAGCCAAGATGACGCCACTGCACTCTAGCCTGGGTGACAGAGCAAGACTCTTGTCTTGGAAAAAAACAATTACAGTAATTTTATTCCTTCTTGTGATTTAGATTTAATACTATGCTATAGCATTATAGTGGTGTACTATACTACTATAGCAGTATAATATTTTTAAAAAACTAATATTAAAAGATAGTGAAGACACTGAGTTGAAAATACTTGGAGGGCCAAGTGCAGTGGCCCATGCCTGTAATTTCAACACTTTGGGAGGCCAAGGTAGGAGGACCACTTGATCCCAGAAGTTTGAGACCAGCCTGGGCAACATAGGGGGACCCCATCTCCACACAAACATTTTAAAAATTGTTTTAAATTAAAAATTAAAAAATTAGCTGGGTGTGGTGGTACATGCCTGTAGTCCCAGCTACTTGGAAGGCTGAGGCGAGAGGATTGTCTGAGCTCAAGACATCAAGGCTGCAATGAGATGTGATCACACCACTGCACTCCAGCCTGGGTGGCAGAGTGAGACCCCATATCAAAAAATATACATACAGAAGAAGAAGGAAAGAAAATATCTGAAAGAACGCCATTAAAATGTTGAAAGTTAATTTTTGGGAGACAGGATTATGGGGTAGTTTCATTTCCTGCTTTATTCTTATTTAGATTTTCAAAGTTTCTATGATGAACGCATAGCTTTTATTTGATCTGAAAAACATCAGTATATATTAATTAGATATAAAGCTTTTGCAGCATGAGCTTGTAATCTGTACAAAGGAAGCTGTAGTGAAGAAACAATGAACACGGCTGGCCGTGGCGGCTCACACCTGTCATCCCAGCACTTTGGGAGGTTGAGGCGGGTGGATCACCAAGGTCAGAAGTTTGAGCCCAGCCTGGCCAACTGGGTGAAACCCTGTCTCTACTAAAAATACAAAAAGTAGCCAGGTATGGTGGCGCATGCCTGTCATCTCAGCTACTTGGGAGGCTGAGGCAGGAGAATTGCTTGAATTCAGGAGGCGGAGGTTGCAGTGAGCTGAGATCGTGCCACTGTACTCCAGCCTAGGTGACAGAGTGAGACTCCATCTCAAAAAAACATTAAAAATAAAAATAAATGAATAAAAAGACATGATGAGGAGAAAGTAAAACCATTTGGAAAGTGGAAGGAATGGATTTTTTTTGACCCAGTAGGTTTGTTCATGGACTGTCCATTAATTACGTGTGTGCCAACCACAGTGCTGCGAGTGGGTGACCTCGTGCTAAACATGATATCAGAGAGGAGGGAGGGGAAGCTTGTACGCCGACGTTTTGGATATATCCTTCCTACCTACCTCTTTAGCATCCCTGTCTTTGAACAACCACTGCTCCCCTTTTCCTATAGTCCTGGTGGGGTTGTCACACACATATCTCCTCAACCTCTGCCTCAGTAATGGGCATCACACTCAGGCTAGCCAATCATAATACCCCATTCCCTGGGCCATAATAATTGGTTCATCGGCCAGGTGCGGCAGCTCACTCCTGTAATCCCAGCACTTTGAGAGGCCGAGGTGGGTGGATCACGAGGTCAGGGGTTCAAGACCAGCCTGGCCAAGATGGTGAAACCCCTACTAAGAAAATATAAAAATTAGCCAGGCGTGGTGGCAGGCGCCTGTGATCCCAGCTACTCGGGGGACTGAGGCAGAGAATTGCTTAAACCCAGGAGGCCAAGGTTGCAGTGAGCAGAGATTGTGCCATCGCACTCTAGCCTGGGTGACAGAGCGAGACTCGGTCTCAAATAAATAAATAAATATAAATAAATAAATAAATAAATAAATAATTGGTTTATCATCCAAAGGGACCCAATCAGAGTCTTCCCTGAGATTAATATATGGAATTACTAGGCAGAATGGAAGTCTGAGACTGTGGGTAGCCATGTTGACTGCTACTTGGAAAGGCCTGTAGACAGAACAAAGCTAGAAACACAATGAACACATGTGGAAAGGGAAGGAAGGAAGGAAGGAAGGAAGGAAGGAGGGAGGGAGGTAAGAAGGGAAGGAAGGAGGGAGGGTAGGAAGGAAGGAGGGAAGGAAGGAGGGAGGGAAGGAAGGAGGGAAACAGGGAGGGAAGGAAGGAAGGAAGGCAAGAGAGAGAAAAAGAAAACAAGTAAGCCCTAAAAATACCACTTAAGGCCTTAGATGCATCTGTGCCCAAAGCCTTGCACTGAAATACTTCCTAGGT
This sequence comes from Cacajao melanocephalus, assembly GCA_963573385.1. NCBI lineage: Eukaryota > Metazoa > Chordata > Mammalia > Primates > Pitheciidae > Cacajao > Cacajao melanocephalus. Next base: position 63,356 of record CAUYLG010060586.1, read on the forward strand.
ATATGGGTCAAAAAAATCTAATTTTTCTTAAGCTATTTTGATTCTTTATATGCAAGAGTCCTGATATACTAGATAATAACAATTATTATTATTGCAATAGGGAACATTCATTAAACGCTTACTACATGCCAGACACTGTTCTGAGCTTGCTCTGTGTATTAAGTGATTTAATCATCCAAACATTTCAATGAGGTGGGCACTATTCTTCTCCCTATTTAATAGGTAAGGAAATGGAGGCACCAATAGGTTAAGTCACTTGCCTGCAGTCATGCAGCCTGTCAGCAGCAGAAAGGGGATCGGAACTCGGAGTTCCCACTCTTAAGCACAACATGCACAAGCGCAGTTATACACCACCTCGAGCAAGGAGGCCACTCGGAGGTGAGCTGTAAGCTTAATCTTGAAGGACATGAAGGTGTCTGCCAGGCAGAGAAAGCAGGGAAGGGTGTTCCAGAGCGAGGGAACAGCATGTGTGAGGGTCCAAAGGTGGGAACACACGTGCAGGTTCAGGTACGGACAGGCGCTTCAGTGAGATCAGGGCATGGCGTACAACCAGGGGTGGATGGCGAAGATGAGGCCAGAGAAAGCCTGAGATGGGTTACACATCGAGTGCCAGGCTGAGGGGCTAGGATTTTATCTTTGGGGAGCTGGGGAGCCCAGGGGAGGGTGTGAGCAGGGGAGGGAGGGGGTCAGCTCTCAGTATGGAAGGATCCCCTGGGGCTGTGTGTTGACTGAGGGGTAAGCCTACAGGCCAGGAGGCTGGGGTGAGGGTCCAGGGGAGAGAAGCTGAGGCTGGCCAGGGGCAAGAAGGACAAGGCTGGGGACTGATGGGCTGTGGTGGGACAAGGGGAGGGTGGGGTGAGAATTATAACAATGACAGCCATCGAAGCCACGACCAACTCTGTGGCAAGCTCTGGGCTCTGCTCTGTATCTGTTAATTCATTGATTCCTCCCAACCCTAGATACTCACGTCACCCCCTTTCCACAGATGATAAAATCAAAGCACAAAGAGGCTACGTGACTTGCCAAGGTCACAGAGCCAGGAAGCAATCAGCTGGGATTTGAACCCCCGCCACCTGACTCCAGAGCCCACAATGATCACCCATGTCTTCCACTGTCTCATCCCTGAGCAAACCTCACTGACCATGAGAGACGGGGCAGGAGGAGGGCTCACACCGCTGAACATCCTCACCTACCTGGACAGGTAACTCGTTGGGCCTTTCTCTCCTCTGGCCTCGGCTCTTCCCCTCGCTCCAGACGAGAGATCACGTCAGGTTTGGACCCAGGAAGCCCCGCTCCTGGGGAAAGAGATAAGAGTTGGCAGTGGGTGCCAGAATCACAGGGAGGTCTGGAGGGAAGGCGCATGCATTGAGTGCCTAATGATTAGAAGCACGAACGGCCAATGCAAGACTTATGTGTTGTGTGCTTTGCACACTGCAGAGAGGCTGAGCTCTGACAACACTGTTTAAGGCTCCGGGTCTGTGCTGTTCCAGTTAAGTGCCCTGTGAAAGTGTAAAAAACACTGTCTTCTGTGTTTCGAAGACTTACTAAAGAAAAAAACAGTAAAATATCTCAACAATTTGTTAATCGGTTATGATTTGAGTGTGTCAAGATGATACGTAGATAGCCTGCAGTGAATAAAATGCATTATTCAAATTAATTTCATTTGTTTCTTATTTTTTTAACGTGACCACCAAAAAATGTAAAATTACCTGAGTGGGTTGCATCTTATTTCTGATAGATAACTCTGTTTTAGATTCATTGATGCCCAAAGCTTCCATCTCGACTCCTAAATACGTAAGTTAAAACATTTGCTATTTTTTTTTTTTTTTGAGACAGGGTCTCACTCTGTTGCCCAGGCTGGAGTGCTGTGGCACAATTACAGATCACTGCAGCCTCGACCTCCTGGGCTCAAGTGATCCTCCCACCTCAGCCTCCCGAATAGCTGGGACTACAGGCATGCACCACCATGCCTGGCTAATTTTCAAATTTTTTGTAGAGATGGGGTCTCACTATGTTGCCCAGGCTGATCTAGGGGGGAACAGAGACGGTGCCAGGGGCATCAGAGAGGGCACCAGGGGGCATCAGGCCTCCCCCTGGGGAGGGCTGGGGGAGGGGCCTCACCTAGGGAGAGAAGGTTCCGATAGTTCTCCAGCATCACATCTCGGTACAGCTCCCTCTGGCCAGGCTCCAGCCAGCCCCACTCCTCCAGGGTGAAGTCTACGGCCACATCCTTGAAGGTCACTGATTCCTGCAAGGACCAATTTCACTCGGTGGAGGTCCTTCTGGAACTCGGGGGCAGAGGTGTCAGAGGTCAAGAGTCTACAATTGCCCCCTGGGCTGGAATATTCTGACTGTGTAGAATTGGGATGCCTGAATCAAACTGGCCTACAGAGACACCTGGGTATAAAGTAGAACCAGGAGCCCTTTCACGTGACTCTTTACTGCCATCTGTTGGGCAGTCATTGTAATATACCAATTAATTTAGCATATGACATACCAACCACCTGAAAACTGCCACAGTGAATATAGCAATGTATGAGGTGGAAGGTGTGACTCCTGCCTGGGATGAGGCACCCTGGTGCAGTGCACAGCCTATACACCTGTAAGGGACAGCCCTAAGAAATACTTAAAAGAAAAAACTGTCAAGCCATTGTGTGTGGAGATAGTCCTAAGTCCCATTCAGTCCCAGACCCCATCCCTGATCCTGACTCCCATTCCTGACTCCAGGGATAAGGCTCAGGGGTGAAGCAAAACCATCCACTGCCCACTTTGCCTGGTAGCCAAAAGGCTGCAGTGTTAGGTGGAAACTTTTTTTTTTTGAGACCGAGTTTTGCTCTTGTTGCCCAGGCTGGAGTGCAATGGCACGATCTCAGCTCACTGCAGGCTCCGCCTCCCGGGTTCAAGTGATTCTCCTGCCTCACCCTCCTGAGTAGCTGGGATTACAGGCATGCGCCACCATGCCTGGCTAATTTTGTATTTTTAGTAGAGACGGAGTTTCTCCATGTTGGTAAGGCTGGTCTTGAACTCCGGACCTCAGGTGATCTGCCCGCCTCAACCTCCCAAAGTGCTGGGACTACAGGCGTGAGACACCGCACCAGGCTAATGTAAAATTTTTAGACTGCATGATGAGGTCCCAGCTCAGAGCATTCTGCCTCTGCCCCCTGCCCCTCTGCACTGCCCAGCTCCCCCCTCCTCATACCCTTTTTCCCAGTATTGGGAGAGTCAGGAGACCTTCAGATCATGCACAAGGATGAAGAGGGCCCGCAGGAGTCCACAAAGTCATCTTGGGGAAGAGGAAGCCCAGACTCACCTGGCTGGCGGCCATCAGGGTCCCGTTGGCCATTGCTGGGTCCTGGGCGTGCACCTCTCAGAAAAAGGTCCAGGCCAGGGCCTGAAGAGCTGGAGGAGGAGACCATAGCAGAAAAGGGTCAGTCGTGGTCCAGAAAGACAGATGCTTTCCCCAAAGACTCCTGTCACAGAAGGGGCCGTGTTCCCCTAAGAGTCAAAGCAAAGGCTCAGGACAGGCCACCTGAGGCCCCCTTTTCATACCAGCGACAACAGCCAGCAACCATGAGTCTGCCTCACCTCCCCCACACCGCAGCTCTCGGACACAGGAACACAGTTATCCCTACATGAGGACACTGAGGCACAAGAGGTCAAGACCTGCTCAAGTTCATGGAGATACAAAGTATCAGAGAAGTTTAGCCACAGAGCCACCCCCTATCTTTTTTCTTATAATTTTTTTTTGTTTTTTTAAGACGGAGTCTCGCTCTGTCGCCCAGGCTGGAGTGCAGTGGCACGATCTCGGCTCACTGCAACCTCCGCCTCCCGGGTTCAAGCGATTCTCCTGCTTCAGCTTCCTGAATAGCTGGGACTAGAGGCACCCACCACCATGCCTGGCTAATGTTTACATTTTTAGTAGAGACAGGGTTTCACCATGTTGTCCAGGTTGGTCTCAAACTCCTGACCTCAGATGATCTGCCCGCCTTGGCCTCTGAAAGTGCTGAGATTTTAGGCCTGAGCCACTGTGCCTGGCCAGGAGTTATTATTTATTTGTTTATTTATTATTTTTAAATAATATAGACAGGGTCTCTGTGTTGCCCAGGCTGGTCTCAAGCAGTCCTCCCACCTCAGCCTCCCAAAGTGCTGGGATTACAGGCATGAGCCACCACACCCAGCCTTGACAAAGATTCTTAAAACTTTATTCCATAAACTGGGACTTCCTGCCTGGTGGGGTAGACAGGCTGTATAACAGCCCCCAAAGATATCCCTGGAACCTACAGATCTTACCTTATATGGACAAGAGACTTAAGGGATTAAGTTAAAGATCTTTAGATGGGGAGATTATCCTGTATTATCTGCGTGGGACCTAAATGCCTTCACAAGTGTCCTCATAAGAGGGGGCAGACTGGGCGTGGTGGTGCATGCCTGTAATCCCAGCTACTTGGGAGGCTGAGGCAGGAGAATCACTTGAACTCAGGAGGTGGAGGTTGTGGTGAGCCAAGATCGTGCCACTGCACTCCAGCCCGGTCAACAAGAGTGAAAATCCGTCTTAAAAAAAAAAAAAAAAAAAAAAAAAGAGGGGGCAGAGGGAGATCTGACACAGGGCAGAAGAAGCAGAGAGCAGCAGAAACTGAGAGAGAGGACACTACGCTGCTGGTTTTAACAACAGAGGAAAGGGCTACAAGCCAAGGAATACAGGCCACTGAAAACTGGCCAGGAGGATGCTTCCCGTGAGCCTCTGGAAGGAGCATGGCTGTGCTGACCCTTTGATCCCTCCCCAGAGAATCCCACTTCCACTCTGGCCTCCAGAATTGTAATAGAATAAAATCGTGTCATTGTAAGTGTGCATCAATTTGCTACAGCAGCCATGGGAAACTAATACGGCCCACAAAATGAAAAGATTCAGCGCCTCACACATTTATTTCCCAGGCGAGGAGCCACACACATCCCCAGCTACACAGAACACACACACCTGAATGCTGAAACCACTGCACGGGATTTTCATGAGAAAATGAGCCTGAGAGTCTTAACGTTCTCCCCATGAATCACTTGTTAATTACAAAAAGAACAGGGTAGCTTTTTAATTTAATTAATTAATTTGGAGGCAGTTTTGCTATTTATTTATTTATTTATTTAGAGATGGAGTTTCACTCTTGTGGACCAGGCTGGAGTGCCGTAGCTGGATTTATTTATTTGGAGACCGAGTTTCACTCTTGTTGCCCAGGCCGTAGTACAGTGGCCCAATCTCAGCTCACTGTAACCTCCGCCTCCTGGGTTCACACAATTCTCCAACCTTAGTGTCTCGAGTAGCTGGGATTGCAGGCATCTACCACCACACCTGTCTTAATTTTTTGTACTTTTAGTAGAGATGAGGTTTCGCCATGTTGGCCAGGCTGGTCTCAAACTCCTGACCTCAGGTGATCCACCCACCTTGTCCTCCCAAAGTGCTGGGATTACAGGCATGAGCCACCATACCCGGACTTATTTTGTTTTTGAGACAGAGTCTCACTCTGTCGCCCAGGCTGGAGTATAGTGAGGCGATCTTGGCTCACTGAAACCTCCAGCTCCCGGGATATTGATTCTTGTGCCTCAGCCTCCTGAGTAGCTGGGATTACAGGCACCCGCCACCATGCCCAGCTAATTTTTGTATTTTTGGTAGAGACAGGGTTTTGCCATGTTGGTCAGGCTGGTCTCAAACTCCTGACCTCAGGTGATCTGCCTGCCTCGGCCTCCCGAAGTACTGGGATTACAAGCATGAGCTACTGCGCCCGGACCAGGGTAACTCTAGAGAGGAGAAACTTGGCCGATGCCACCTTACCCATGTGAATGAGGCTGACGTGGTATGTGGTGGTACAAGCTGAGCCCAGGGTCCCCAGTGTGATGCGGAGGCAGCATCACCCCTAGGACATCCCTGCCAAAAGCATGTGACCTAAATCTAACTATAAAGAAGTACCAGACACACCCAGACTGAGGGACCATCTGCAAGTAGATGGTCCGTAATCTTCAGAACTTCCAAGAGAAGACTGAAAAACAGCTCCAGATTGAAAGAGACCCGACAACACGTGCAGGGTGTGTGATCTAGGATTTCCTTTTGCCATTAAGGACACTATCACAGTCAGGCACCGTGTTCACACCTGTAATCTCAGCTCTTTGGGAGGCTGAGGTGGGAGGATCACTTGAGCCCAGGAGTTTGAGACCAACTTGGGCAACCTAGTGAGACCCCGTTTCTACAAAAGAATTTAAAAAATCAGCCGAGCATGGTGGCATATGCTTGTAATCCCAGCTACTCAGAAGACTGCAGTGGGAGGATGGCTTGAACCCAGGAGGTGGAGGCTGCAGTGAGCTATGATTGTGCCACTGCACTCCAGCCTGGGTGACAGAGCAAGACCCTGTCTTCTACACACACACACACACACACACACACACACACACACACACACACACATATACACACACACATTACTGGAAGAATCATCAAAAATTTGAACAAAATCTACAGATTAGCTATTAGTATTAATTTCCTCATTGTGATCGTGGTGCTGTGGCTATGTAAGAAAATGACCTTGTTTTTGGAAAACACAGAGATTCACTAGGAGGGCTGGGGAGTGGAATGAGGGCGCAGAGACCGAGAGAGGGGGACAGTGACCCAGAGAGAGGGGGACAGAGACTCAGAGAGAGGGGGACAGGACCTGGGGCAGCGGAGGTGAGGGGAAGATTAAAGAGAGAGATGGGAGACCCAGAGACAGGAGAACAGGTGCTTAGGATAAGGGGAGCCGAGACCGAGGATGTGCCCGTGCAGCGCCGCTCTCGGGCTCTGGGGTCAGAATCTAGGTTGCAGCTCTACCAGCCCAAGAGAAGTCGCGGAGTCTCCCCGAGTCTGAGCTTCTTCACCTGCAAAGTGAGGAAAGGTAGGTTCCCCTTCGTAGGAGACTGCAGCAGTCCCACGCTCCGCCGGACTCCAGGCAAACAGCAAGCGCCCAGTTCCTGCGGACTGAGCGGTCGGAGCTTTGCTGATGCTAGGTGGGGCTCAGGGAATGACAAGAGGGGGCGGGGCGTCACCCATAGTGCCCTCCCCCCTCCCACCCAGGTCCGACTCGGGCCCGCCCTCTGAGCTTCTGCTAGCCTGCCTGGTCGGGTCCGCACCCACCTGCTCCCGTCGGGTCCGCGAGATCAGTGCGTCCAGGCGGAATCTGCTGGGCAGCCAGGCCTTCCCTCCCTCCGGCGGGCCCCGGAACGCGCCTGCGCGGTCGCTGTCTCAGAAATGTAAGTCCCAGTACTTTAAATTCGGCATCGCGACCGGACTACATTTCCCAGAAAGCATTGTGGTTCAAGCTCCTCCCGGCTAAGGGCTCTGAGTGCGGGGTAATGCTGGGAAATGGAGTCTGGGAGCAGAATGTGGGGCGGGAGCAAGACTGTATTTAGAGGTATACACAACAGCTTTGCAGCTGGGGGAAAACTGATATTTGGGACATGCGTGACTGCACTGGTACCGCGAATAACCCTGTTTTAGGCAGAGTTTTCTCCTCCACAGGAGACGATGCCATAGTCCGTGTAATCCAAATGTCTCCTACCATGGCTGATGTCTCCAGCACATATGAAAGTTGGCCCTTTGTAAACTGATGATGAATGAATTGAGCCACTGTTACTCAATTTCCCTGGGCATCTGCCTTCCTGTTTGCCTCAGTTTCACCCATTACTTCTTAAAGGGCAGTTTAGTAAAGGCAATGGAGCCTATTCTAAAGATGTATGTTCAGGAGCTGGGAGATGTATGCTCAGGAGTGCAAGGACAGTTTGATATTAGGACATTACACATTTCATCTATTGATCTTTCTGAACATATCCATATGCAACCATATCTATAGATACTAAAAGGACTTTTGATAACATTAAATAATCCTAGAGGCTGAGAAAGCTTACAAAAAATAATTCAGTAACCAGTCATTTCTAGATAAGCTTAATAAAATAAGCATATATTCATATTGAACAACAATAGCAACAATGTTAAAGAATTGCTGACCTCTTATTGTATGTATTTATGTCCATATAATCAAAACCTCGTATCAGGCTTAACGGTAAAACACTAAAAGAATTGCCAGGCTGGGTGCATTTTGGGATTTCAAAGAGGGAAGATCACTTGCACTCAGAAGTTTGAGACCAGCCTGGGAAACATAGCAAGACCCCCATCTCTACAAAAAATACAAAAATTAGCCAAGCATGGTGGTGAGCACCTGTAGACCCAGCTACTTGTGAAGCTCAGGTGGGAGGATCAATTGAGCCCAAGAGGGCAAGGCTGCAGTGAGCTGTGATGGTGCTGGCCTGGGCAACAGAGCAAGACCCTGTCTCAAAAAAAAAAAAAACAAAACTGCAAACCGTATATGTGCTCATGATCAAAAGCTAGATGGCCCATTGCCTGAATGAAATAATAATAGGTGTTACTTACTGACAACACATTATGAGCTTTACTAGTTCACTGAGCTGGCATCACCACCCTATGAAGAAGGCATTGTTCTCCCTATTTTACAGATAAGGACACTGAGATAGAGGATTTATGTCATCCCCCCCAAACTCCCAGAGCAGTCGAGGACAGAAGCAAGATTTGAATCCGGGTCCAGCCCATATTTGCAACCACTTCATTTTACTACTGCCAAGTTTGCTCTTTTTTCTTTGTGTCCTGATAACCAAATGCTCCAAGCTCAGGTTGTACTGTCAGCTGAGGCTCTGGAGTCAGGGGGGCACAGAGCAGAGCCTCAGCTAATCTTTAATAGGCATGTCACACTGTAGAGACAAAGGGGACTCCATCTTGGATGCTAATCTGCCATGTTGACTTCTGATTAACCTCAGTCCTGGGAATGACTTCTGATTCCTACTTTACTTACTGTCCCTAGTGTAAGATCATGTCAACCTTGATGTTATCACACAAATTATAGGCTATGACACAAACAGCATCCTTGCCTGTTCTGGAGGGTTAACTGCCTTAACCCTTAATTGTCTTGCTAAAGCAAGTATTCCCCTTCCCTATGTTAGATAAGCCTTGGGATTAGGGAGTGACTCTGTGGAGATTGACCTGTCTTGCTTCCACCCAAGACCACGCTGCCCTCTGCAAGTTCCCCAAATAAATCACCCCTTACCAACAAACTGGATTTGTCTCCCTCTTTTTTGGTGATTGGCTCCTTCCACATTTGGGGATTATTTTGCATAAATAGTCCTTATATGGAACACACGTGGACAAGGAGTAAACCTTCATTGCTATAAGCCAGGACGGAGGTTGAGGAGTGTTTGTTACTGAAGCATAACTAGTCATCCTGGCTAATACAACTGTCTCCAAAGACCTTGATTACGATCAGAGCTTTGTAAGTATAAGTGCTTATTAACTCCTGAACCCTGTAGCAAGTGCAGCCCAGCATAATAGCTATTCCCATGTACAGTGTGACACTGTGAAAGTCATTAACATGTGTCTCAGTTTCCTCATTGTACATGGGGCAATAATAAGCACCCTCTTCATCAGGTTATGGGATATGAGTAGGCTGATAGAAGTAAAGCCATTGGAACAGTATGTGACAGATAAAAAACACCATGTAAGTGTTTGCAATTATTAAAAATGCGTTAGGCTGGGTGCGCTGGCTCACCCTGTAATCCTAGCACTTTAAGAGGCCGAGGCAGGCGGATCACTTGAGGTCAGGAGTTCAAAACCAGCCTGGCCAACATGGTGAAACCTTGTCTTTACTACAAATACAAAAAAATTACCTGGGCGTGGTGGTAGGGGCCTATAATCTCAGCTACCTTGGGAGGCTGAGGCAGGAGAATTGCTTCACCCGGGAGGTGGACGTTGTAGTGAGCCAAGATAGCACCAACTGCACTCCAGCCTCGGCGAAAGGGCGAGACTCCGTCACAAAAAAAAAAAAAAAAAAGCATTAATCGTTCCCACCTGTGATTTCTATTTGCTCTTTAACTTTTCCCCACTACTGCTTTAGGAAAACACCTACTTTTCTTGCAAGAACAAGTTATTACAGCCTCTCCTGCAGTAAAGTGTCTCCGATTTCCACCGAGCTCAGCGAGAGCTGGCAACTCGCTCTCTTGGGTTCCCATAGGAACATCCCGGTATCTTAGATCCTACAGGGCTATGTGCTAATCGCTGTAATTCTTGGTAACTGTCTCTCTCCTCCAGTCTGCGCCCCCGAGAGCTCTTGTCACACTATAATTTATGCGCAACTTAATTATCTGTTTATTATGGACTTCTCCAAGGAAATTTCCATGAAGTTGAGGAAGCGTCTGTGTGCTATAGCTGGCCTAGAGTTAGAACCTAAGCAACACCATTTTATACAAGATAAAGCTGTTTTTCCAAAAATAAGTTGTAACTGCTGCCCCATTCTCCTTGCAATAACTGCTGACCTTGGCTTCTGTAAATAAAAACAGCTAGCTTGCTCTGAAAAATGCCCACTGTGTAAAGCTGCTTGCCTTTGCTTATCAGTAACTGCCAGAATAAGCTTCTGTAAAGTTGCTTGCCCTGCATCCCCTCACCCTCTTGGTTCTAAAACCAGGATGTGGTTTTTCAGCTTAAAAACCCTGCTTCCCCTGAGCTCGGGGCCACGGGTTGGAGAGACGCGAGTCCTCCGTGGTCGCCGGCAATAAAGACCCTGCAATTTGGCATACTTTTGTCTTGGTGTTAATTTTTATACTCGATCCGACATTACATCTGGACCTGCAGCATGAAGACGTAAAAACAAATCCGTAACACTGCTCACTACTGCCCAAGCAAAACGCATTCGGGGGCCACCAGTTTACGACCCTCAAACTTGAGTTTTTCACAGGTGCTGTAGTCTGGCTACCGGCTTCAGAGGTGCGCGTGAAATCCAGCATCTCTGACCCACCTGGAGTAGCCACGTCCCCGGCCAGCGCACAGGTGACGGTGACGTCGCGCTCACCAGGAGGAGAGTCGCCATGGCAACCGGCGCTCCGTCGTCTGGCCACGTCCCCGGGAGATTGGAGCCGGCTCCCAGCGGAGGCGAGGAGTCGAGAAAAAGAGGAGGGGTGGGAGCAGTTCTCAGAGATAGAGATGCCCAGACATTGGAGCCTGGTTCCCGCGGAGTTTCAGATACCGTGGGAAGCACCGGGTAGCTTGGGGTAAGGTGCTTGCGCGCCAATGCCGCGTAGAACAGTGCGCCTGCGCAGGCTGAGGCCGGAAACTACTATTCCCAGAGTCTTTCCGGTTGCAGCCGGATCAATATCAGAAGTTGGGGCCAGTGCTCCACCTCTTCAAAAACCGCTCTTTCAAGGGACACCCTACTGCGCATGTGCTAAAACTGGTATCTTGGCAACGGGTGGGGCTGGAACAAAGAAGTCAAGGTTTCGGCCAATCAGAAGTCGCGCTTGGCTGGGCGCGGTGGGTGACGCCTGGAATCCCAGCTCTTTGGGAGGCCGAGGCTGGTGGATCACTTGAGGTCAGGAGTTGGAGACCATCATGGCCAACGTGGTGAAACCCCATCTCTACTAAAAATACAACGATTAGCAGGGCGTGGGGGCGCAGGCCTGTAATCCCAGCTATTTGGGAGGATGAGGCAGGAGAATCGCTTGAACCCAGGAGGCAGAGGTTGCAGTAAGCTGAGATCGCACCATTGCACTCCAGCCTGGGCGACAGAGCAGGACTCTGTCTCAAAACAAAAATAAAAACGAAAAAGAAAAGAAAAAAGAGAGTATCCGAATCTAGTATTGTAGTTCAGATAGAGAAGAAACCCTGTGCCTTCCACGGTGACTGCTGCTCTTCCTCTGTTTAACCATCCTCGAGGCTTGCACTGACTCATGTCATTTCGGATTCATTTCCTTCCTAGAGGAGAAATGGTTGTCCCTTCAGACCCTTACAATATGCTGTCCATCCTTTTTGAAGATACAAGTCACCTCTACCTTGAATTAGGATAATGGCTGTCTACAGATGAGTGGGATCTGATCCCAGCTTTTGAGGAGCACCCAGTCAGGTAGGGAAACAGAGCTGGACACCAAATTGGGGGAGGGTACCCAGAAAATGGACAGAGACATTGATGATTGTCATCAATTTTATTAAATGTATTTTCCTTTCTCCTTACAAACCCGAAACCACCGTCCTACTGCAGCAGGAGTTTTCGGTTTTGCCTGTATGTACAAGCCCTGTATGTACAGAGAGAAAAAGCCTGTAGGTTACAATGATAATTTCAGGCTCCTCCAGATCAAGGGACCCATAACTTCCCCCTCCCCGCGCCCCCGCCCCGTAACTTCCCTCCAATCTTTGGCCTGATTTGGCTCATCCAATGACATCATGGGTGTCTGGGCAGATTTTCAGGGTTCTCTGCCAATAGGAGTTGGTGAGGAGAGGGGAGAGAAAAGTTGGGACCAGGGGTGATGGCAAAATGAGAGAACATAAAGAGTCTAAAAAGACAAGAGGAGACACAGACAGAAATGGAAAGAGACAGGGTAGAGACAGGGTGGAAGCAGGGTACAGTGGGTTTCGCTGTGTCCCCCCCCCACCAAAGATATACCCAAGTCCCAACTCCTAGTACCGGGGAACGTGACCTTAATTGGAAACATGGTCTTTGCAGATGTAATTAAGGTAACATAAGATTTAGGATGGGCCCTACCTCTAAAGACAGGTGTCCTTAGAAGAGAAAGGAGAGGGAGATTTGAGTTGGACACATAGGAAACCAAGTCATGTGAAGACAGGCAGGATTAGAAGGAAGCCAGGGAATGCCAAGCGCTGCCAGCAGCCGCCAGCAACTAGGACACAGACATGGGGTGGTTTCACTCTCAGAGGCTCTGGAAGGAGCCAACCCTGCCTGCCCCTTGATTTCACACTTCTGCTTTCAGAACCCAGAGAATGCACTGCTTTTGTTTTAAGTCACCCAATTTGTGGTGATGTTACAGCAGCAATAGGAAACGAATACACAGACAGAGAAGCAAGGAGACAGTCAGAGTCGGAAGAGAGGCTGATCAACTGCACCATGAGAGCTGGCCCACACAGAGCACTCCCCATGTGCTAAGTACTATTAAGAGCGTTCACTGCTGGGCACGGTGGCTCCCTCGTGTATCCCAGCACTTTGGGAGGACTAGGCGGGTGGCTCACCTGAGGTCAGGAGTTCGAGACCAGCCTGGCCAACATGGCCAAACCCCCTCTCAACTGAAAATACAAAAATTAGCTGGGTGTGGTGGTGGGTGCCTGTAGTCCCAGCTACTCAGGAGGCTGAGGCAGGAGAATCTCTTGAACCTGGGAGGCGGAGGTTGCAGTGAGCCAAGGTTGCAAGATCATGCCACTGCACTCCAGCCTGGGAGACAGAGCAAGACTCTGTCTCAAGAAAAAAAAAAAAAAAAAAAAAAAGAGCGTTCACTGATTCAGTGCTCACCACACCCCCCCAGGGGGGGGTGCTGGCATTACCCCCTTTTTGCATATGAAGAAACTGAGGCGTTAGGGAAAGGAGGTTAATGGGGCACTTGGAGGAGCAGAGAGAGAGATAGAAACTGAGATAGAGGAAGAGAGGGGCTGGAGAAGGGGTTCAGGGTAGGCCATAAGCAGAAAGAGGCAGGGAGATATGCTTAGAGGGGGAGAGGAAGATGAGGGCCACTTCCTCCTTAGGCACAGGGCCTGGGGTCCATGGAAATATTTTCACTATCTTTGAAAGCCAGAAGAAGACAAATGAATATAACAACAGTAATTATGATGATGAATAGAACATAATGAGGCCCAGGAGGCTGAGGCAGGAGAATAACTTGAACCCAGGAGGTGGAGGTTGCAGTGAGCTGAGATCATGCCACTGCATTCCAGCCTGGGCAACAGAGTGAGACTCTGTCTCAAAAAAAAAAAAAAAAAAGAACATTATGAGGCCAACTTGGATGATATTTGTCTTTCTACCGATGCATCCACAAAATATGACTTTTAGGGGTTTTGGTTTGCTTTTAATGTAACAGGAGGCCCACAAAGGCAAAAGTGCTGAGGACCCAGGGAAGTTGTAATGTGGCCCAGAGGTGGAGAAAAGGGAAAATGAGAAAGAGACAGAAATACAGGTGAGAGAGAGGTATGGGGAGGCAGGGGGCGGGAGGGAGAAGAGGGAAGAGAGAGACAGAGAGAGAAAAAGAGACAGAGACTAAAGTGACTGAAGAGGAGATTTCCAAAGTACACAGTGACCCGTCCCGGGAGTCGCCATTTTTGAGGGGCCCAGTGGGTCACACGGGGGACTGAGGAGGGAGCAAGGATGACTCACGAGACCACGATGACCAGGAAGACACAGACAGCCAGAGACACAGAAATGAGGGTGCCCAACAGAGCTTGGTTCCTCGGGTGTTTGCCGTCCATCTGGTACTGCAGGGCCACGCGGGGTTGCCTGTCGACTGCAGCGGGTGGGGAAAGCCCCGACCTCCAAGTCACCGCCCCTCCTTAGCCTCGCATCCACCCCACCTGTTCATTCAGCAGCCTGGGGCAGGGGTCTGGGGTGAGGGTGCCCTCTCATTCAGGGATAATTTTGACCCTCAAGGGACATTTGGAAATGTCTGGAGACATTTTTGATTGTTATAATGGGGAGAGAGATGCTAGTGGCCACTGATGGGTAGAAGCAAGGGATGCTGCTAAACATCCTTCAATAACCAGGACAGCCCCTGAAACAAAGAATGGTCCATCCGGCTCCAAATCTCAACAGTGCTGAGGTTGAGAAATCCAGTCTAAGCCCGGGCACCAGGAAAATGTGGGCTCCATGAGGGCAGGAACTACACCTGTCTCCCATTCCACTGTTCCTCAGTTTGGGGCATCGTAGGGTGCTCTAAATATTTGTTGTCCCTAAATACCAGCCAAAGGAAGCAAACAGGCAAATCCGAAAGTGGGACACTCTGTAGGACACACTCCCTTTTTTTTCAATGCCAATGTCATGGAGGAAAAAAAAAACCTGATAAGAGAAACTATTCTAGGCTGGGTGCAGTGGCTCATGCCTGTAATCCCAGCACTTTGAGAGGCCAAGGTGGGCAAGTCACTTGAGCCCAGGAGTTTGAAACCAACATGGCAAGACCCAGTCTCTAAAAAAAACAAAAACAAACAAAAAAATACTGTTCTAGATTTTAAAAAGAAGTGAAAACCCTAACAGTTGAATGACATAAGAAGTCTTTTCATTGGACCCTTTATGGTTTGAACAAATCAACTGTGGAAAATGTTCTGGGGACAATTGTGGAAGTTGACAGTGGGACCTGGAATTATTTGCCATTGAGGAATCGTTGCTAGGTTTGGTGGGCGTGGAAACAACATTGTGGCTGCTTAGGAAAATGTCATTGTTTTTAGAGGTACATGATATATGGGGCATGGTGTCTGTGTCTGTGATTTCCTTTTTTGTCTATGATTTCTTTTAAGATACTGTGGCAAAGAATAAAATAGGTAAAGTCAATAAGGAAGAATGTTAATCGTTAACATAATTTGGGCTGGGCGCAGTGGCTCACACCTGTAATTCCAGCACATTGGGAGGCCTAGGTGGGTGAATCACAAGGTCAGGAGTTCAAGACCAGCCTGGCCAACACGGTGAAACCCCGTTCTACTAAAAATACAGAAGTTAGCTGGGCACGGTGGTGAGCATCTGTAATCCCAGCTACTCGGAAGGCGGAGGCAGGAGAATCGCTTGAATTCGGGAGGTGGAGGTTGCAGTGAACTGAGATCAAGCCACTGTGGTCCAGCCTGGGTGACAGAGTCAGACTCCATCTCAAAAACGAAAACAAAAGCACCCATAATTTGATAGTAAGTGCTACTTTTGAGATTACGATCAGAGAGGCCTGTATGAGGAAGTGACCTTTGAGACCCAAATGAAGTGAGGGAGTGATGGGAACAGTGTGACACAGAGAGGGAACAGCATGTGAAAAGATCCAGCATGACTATTCAATCTGGATAGATAAATGTGGATTCATTGTACTATTCTTTCTGCTATGAGAATATATATTTTTAAGCTGGGCGTGGTGGCTCACACCTGTAATCCCAGCACTTTGGGAGGCCAAGGTGGGCGGATCACGAGGTCAGGAGTCTTGAGACCAGCATGGTTGACATAGTGAAACCCCGTCTCTATTAAAAATACAAAAATTAGCCAGGTGCAGTGGCGGGCGCCTATAATCCCAGCTACTTGGGAGGCTGAGGCAGGAGAATCGCTTGAACCCAGGAGGTGGAGGTTGCAGTGAGCCAAGATTGTGCCACTGCACTCCAGCCTGGGTGACAGAGCAAGATTCCTCCTCAGAAAAGAAAAACAGAAACAAAAACAAAAGTTAGCTGGACGTGGTGGTGCGCACTTGTAGTCCCAGCTTCTTGGGAGGCTGAGGCAGGAGAATCACTTGAACCCGGGTGGCGGAGGTTGCAGTGAGCCAAGATGGCGCCATTGCACTCCAGCCTGGGTGAGACTCTGTCTCAAAAAAAAAAAAAAAAAATATATATATATATATATATATATATATATATGTTTTTTAGGTTTCTGAATCAATAAATGAATGAGTGAATTCAGCATATCCTTCCAAATTTCCCAGGTACAGCAAAGGCTAAGAATAAAATGTTTTTCCAGCATCTGCCATTCTGGTCATTCTGGTGCTAGGGGCATTCTAAAGTTCCAGAGGAGTCTTTCTATGTAACAGATGGAAGAAAGTGAATTTCAGAATACACAAGCAACTTCTGGGTCACATTCTAAGCAAATGGTAAGGGCAGGATTCGAGGCTGCATGTGGGAGCCTGGAAACCGGTATCTCGTGGGTCACGGCTGTCTTAACCACTTGCATGCCTGTCACGTGTCTTCCCCCACCTCCAGAAGCTTACCAAAGCAGTACTTTTTGTGGATACACTTGGGACTGATCCTCTGGCAATGTAAACAGTCCAACACCTCTTCTTTTAGCAAGCCTAGGCAAGGGGAAAGGGAGCAGTAAGGGCAGATATCAGAGGATCGGCAAGGGTGGGAAGGAAGAAGAGAACGAGGAGATGGGGTCTCTTGGCTCTCCTAAATTTTACAGGTCCCACTGCACAGCAGAGGAACTGAGCAAAATGCACAGACAGTTCACATACAAAACAATTTTTATATAATCATTGAAGAGTTAAATTCAGTTGCAGTCGTTCAGTAGATTAAACATCCTGCTGTGAACATTTAATTAAACATTTTTAAATTCTGAGTTTGCACTTTCATAATTTGGAGCCTCCTTTGCAGACACTGGTGAGATGTCTCCTCTTTGGGTCCCTGGCCTCCTCCTCGACCGGTGTACACAGGAGGACTACATTTCCCAGGGTGCCTTTCAGTACGTTGCGGACATGTGACCTGGTCCTGGCCAATGGAAAGTGAACAGAATCATGTGCCTCCCTTCCGGACTTGGCTGTAAAACTCCCAGGGTGACTCCCATTTGCTTTCCCGTTTGAAGGTTGCTTAGAAGCTGCCGTGTGTGTGCAGCCTGGATCCCTGAGTCACCACCTGGAAGTGCCACTCAACTTTCAGTGGAATTTGGGTGAGAGAAAAATAAACCTTTGTTATGTTAAACCACTAAGATGTGAGGGTTATTTGTTAATACAACGTAGCTTATCTCACTGTGACTTACATACCTTCGAAATACTGTTTTGCAGGTAGTCGTTATTTTCACAAGCCTTTAAGAAGCAAATCTCCCTAGTACCATGGCTTTGGGGCGAGGGAACCACCAAATAGAGTAAGGAATGGTAGCAGGGCTTGATTTGGGGAGACAGGGTGAAGCGGGTTAGGAGAATAGAGAAGGGAGAGAGAGACGGTCCAGAACTCACGGCAAATTTTGGCGTTGCAGGCTGCAAGATAAAAGAGCTGAGGTGAGTTAAATTGGGATGACAACTTGAAAATTTAATTGGGAAGGGATCAGGAGATGGGGTAAGGGGTGAGGCTGGGAAAGGCGAGAAGGGAAGATTGGGGAGAGATGAGGAAGGCTGAGTTATAGGGGAGGTGAAAGAGTTTGGGAGAATAAGTGGAAAAAGGGGATCAAGGGAGAAGGGGAGAGGGGATTGGTGGAGAGACATGCTGCACCTTTTAATTCATATGATCTTAAAACTTTCTTGAGTTCCTGGATCGCATGTGCCCTAAGGGTGACCAGCTCTTCCAGCAGAGGCTCATCTGAGGAGAGAAAGAGATCTCTGTGGGGTGGGAGGCACCCAGAAAGCCCACCCCACTACCTGCAGCTTCCAGGAGAAGAGATGAGGAAGCTCCTCTTCATTTATAAGGGGCAACCAAGACCAGGATGACTAAGGGTCTGCTGGGCAAATCTATGGCCAGGGAGATCCTGCATCTAGCTTCTGATTCACTGTGGGGCCTAGGCAAAACCACCCTTCCTTGGCCTCACTTTCCTCATCTAGTAAGTGGACTTGATCTCTCTTTTCCTCTTCTTCCTCCTCCTCCTCCCCTTCTTCTTCCTTCTCCTTCTCTTCCCCATCTGCATTCCCCTCCTCCTCATTTTACCTCTTCCTCTCCTCCTCTTTCCTCCTCCTCTCCTCCTTCTCCTTCTCCTCCTCCTCCTTCTTCTCCTTCTCCTCCTCCCCCTTCTCTTCTTCTTCCTTCTTCCTTCCTCCTTCCTTCTTCTTCTCTTTCTCCCCCTCCTCCTCCTCCCCCTCCTCCTCCTCCCCCTCCTCCTCCTCCCCCTCCTCCTCCTCCCCCTCCTCCTCCTCCTTCTCCTCCTCCTCCTCCTTCTTCTTCTCTTTTCTTCTTTCTTCGACATGGAGTCTCACTCTGTTGCCCATCTCGGCGCACTGCAACCTCTACCTCCCAAGTTCAAGAGATTCTACTCCCTCAGCCTCCTGACTAGCTGGGATTACAGGCACATGCCACTACGCCCAGTGAATTTTTTGTTTTTTTAGTAAAGATGGGGTTTCACCAAATCCTGACCTCAGGTGATCCTCCCACCTCGGCCTCCCAAAGTGCTGTGATTATAGGCATGAGCCACCGTGCCTGGCCTCCTCTTCCTTTTGCGTCTACACTCACTTCTTCATGATTTCGATTCATATGGCTTTATATATATATATATATATATTTTTTTTTTTTTGAGTTTAAATGCATTTTATTTTTAGAGAACCTACATGACATGTTTTTCTTGAAAACAATGCCTTCACTCCAAATAAATCACGGTCAAAATAAATGAAGATCTCAAGATGACATCAGTCCCATTTGTCTTAAGTCCTGGTGTGTGGATGACAAGCAGAAGCCAGTTATGATGACAGGTGATAGATCCAAAGTAATTGCCAAATTTGTTAACATTTTTCCATTTCTAAACCATCCTTAAAGAAAATCATATATAGGGTCACACCATCCTCACGGTAGTCCAGTAGAGCAACCATGCCATCTGGATTCATGTTTTCACCAATAAAGAACTGGTAGTTTTTGAAATTAGCAAGGATGTGCTTGATTTGTTCTGCAGCCCCTGTCATAAAAGGTTTTACTCTTTCTGGTCTCTGTTCTTCAAGTTT